>VWPW01031019.1:4824-16467 GCA_013389825.1 Crypturellus undulatus
TTTTTTTTTTTTTTTTTTTTTTTTTTTTTTTTGTACAAACCAAGTATTTTTAGTGTCTTGGATCAGAAAAGGTGCCAGCTGTGGCACCAGAGAGGGAGAGAGTCCTGTCAGCCCGTGGGAGGATATACTAAATGTTGCTGTGCAAGAAGGGAGGGATAGAGGGCAAGTACGAGTAAGGCTTTCTAGGGCCTTACTTATCTGAGCATGACATATGGTAGAGGTGGCAGCAGGGTCTTTGAAAAATGTTGCTTTGGATGGCTCATGTGTTACTCCTTTCTACATTGCACAGAGGGGTGGGTCCTGGCTGCAACACACGTGAAATAGCTCACAAACTCATTGAGCTGAAGGCAGATATAGAGGACCTGGAGCAGCGGGAACAGGAGCTGGAGCAGCAGAAGATGTGGGTCCAACAGAGCATCAAAAATGTTACAGAAGACGTGCAGAACAGTCGATATCCTTTGTGTAAACTGATTACTCTGTCTCCTGCTGGGCTGGAAAGCAGGGATGGGAAGGCTGGTTTGGCAGACTGCCTTGCTCAGAGCGGGGAGGTGGGGAGCGATGACTTTGTGTTGCTAGAGGATCTGTGTTGAAAGAGTCAAGGAACAGTGTCACAGTGGTGTGAGAGAGTGAGCTTGTTGTTTTGTGTGTCCGGAATATTGTCTGGCTTTATGAAGTTCCCCAAGGATGTAGTGTTAGTGCTGACGAGAGCTCTGTTCCATTTTGAGCCATGGGTGCTGTGTTCTTGCGTGTGTTCTTGCGGCTCCTGTGTCCTCTTAGGATATCAGACCTTGCTGACCTCTTCAGAGAATGGTGTGGAGAGCCTTCTAGGATATCTTGAGCTCAGGAAGGAAATGGGTGTCCTTTGAGTTCTGTCCTCACAGGAAACTATAGCCTTTCTCCTTAACTCTGGCAACGTTAGCATATGTGACGCATGAAGATATCTGCAAGTGCTTCACAGGTGAGGAAATAGTGCTGCATAAAAAAGATGTTTGGTGCCTTGATCTATCCCAGCTGCTTTCCTTTCTTCAAGAAAGAGAAGGCAATGGACCTTGGTGTAGATCCACCCCCAAGGACTTCCAAACAGCATTAAAGAAAATGTAGTACAAACTCTCTGCCCATCCCATGGTTTACATACCACTGAGCTGGAGCTTTCTTGTTGCTACCAGAGAGGTGCAGAAGGAACAGGAGACTTCACTGTGCTCGCACTTAAGGAGTGTATCGCCTGTTCTTGAGCCCCTCACAGGAGATTTTTTTTGGCTGTTCTGTCCATCACTGTGCTAGTGATTCTTGCTGTCCAGAGCCTTTGCACATGACGTTTCTTTCTGTTTCTACATTTCTCCCTTTTCTTTTTCTATATGTTAATGTTGCAGGCATGTTACAAGCCTTTTGAGCAGTTGGGTAGATAGTGTTCTTAGAATTACAGGGAGCAATGTTTTACTGCAAAGTAAAACAAACAAACAAAAAGCTTTAAAAAAGGTATCTGAATATAAATCTGCGGAAGAAGTGTGTTCTTCTCCTGTGTCCTGTCTCCTTCCAAAAAGAAGGTGAAGAGGAGGTAGTAAAGAGCAGGGCAAGAGGGTTTTGTCACTTGTTGTGACCTTGGCCCATTGTGTGCTGCCTTACAAAAGTTGCAAGTATAAATAGGCATATGCTCCATCTGCATGGAGCAGAACTGAAGGAAGAAGCTAACAAGAGTCTCTGTTTCTTCTCAATTCTGTGCTAGCAGGACAAAAAAAAATTCCTCCCTCTCCCTCAAACAAACAAAAAAATACAACCCCCCTGGCTGGTGTGCAGTGTGTGAACTGCCCTTCCTAGCCGTGCTGGGGAAGTGCAGCTCCTTTCTGCCTCGGTGAACCCTGTCCTCTGCTGACCCACGCACCCTGCATCTGGCTGCTTGCATCAACGCCTATGAGAGCAGCTACTTACCCTGCTTACCCCAGCCACATGTCATCTCATCCTTGTCCACCTCGCTTCATCTCTTCCATTTTCTCACACTACTCTTTGCTTCTTTCCTAGCTCTTCTCTTTGTATTCCTTGTCTCATTTTTTTTTGCTTTGGTCCTTGTTTTCCAGACTTTAATCTTTTTGAGTTCCTGACAGTAACTTGTGTGTGCCCTATCCCCCTTGCTTTAATGTTTCTTATGGTTTAAGCCATCATTTCCTTGGGGCAGGTATTGTGTTTTACAGTTTGCCAATGCTTGGGACCAGGTAGTTTGTAACAGCCTGGAAGAGTTTACTGGAGACCCATGGACACACTATTGCTTGGGTTGATTGTTTTGCATTTTAATGCAACTTTATTTTCCCCCCCTCTAAGGCAGTTTTGCATCAGAAGCCAGACCCCACCAAAATATGCAGAACAGGTTAGATGGCAGATTCTTCTAGAACAGCATCTTAGTACAGATTTTTTTCTAGGATATTCACTGTGTGCCTGGTTTTACTGTATGAATATATATAGCCTTACTGGGTATATATCTGACTTATGGGGTATTTTGAATCTCCTTGCAGAGTTGTTGTTTTATTTTTGTTGTTGTTGTTGTTGTTGTTGGACTTATTATGCCTTTGAATTGTGGTGTAGGCTGAATTTCAGCTCCCTTTTCTGCAATTGAATGATACTGAACTCACTTTGAGAAAGTGAGTTATGGATTGAAGGTTTTCATTCTTAGTCTTTCTTCAAATGTGTATTCAGTATTTGAGTTAAATAGTAGAGTTGTGTTAATCTTTTAGTGACAGAGAAATATATTTTTTTATAGTTATAAATATATAACTATAGGCTATAGTTTATAAATATGGACTGAGCTTGTGTTTTGGGATTTTTTTTATACACTTTAACACTTTCGAAGTGCAGATTTATTAAAGGAATCTGATCTTACTGTGAAATCTTTTGATGTTTTTAATCCTTGTATCTTCTGTTGCTCTGACTTTTGGTTTCCTGCCTGAAGTTAAAGGATGTGGCGTTCTGCTATCCGTTCTCACTCACTGCACTGGAGATTTTTGTATTAATGATGAAGTCTAATGCAAAATACCAGTGAAGTGTAAAGATGCATCTCATCATGCAAAAGCTTGCAGGTTCATAGTGAAAGCTGCTAACTGTTAGCCTAAACGTGGCCGACGCCCTTGGCACTGGTATTTCTTTGTTTGTGTTGCCATTTTTAAATGCAGGCCCCAGTGTAGTGGAGATTTTTGGTCTGTGTTGTATTATGAAGGGGACAGATCTTCAGGAGCTGTGGAATTTGAAAGGAGAAGATGCTGTCAGCTGGTCTCTGAGCCTTCTGAGACTCTGCAGAGCCCTCCTGTTAGGGTCGTAGAATTTGGACCAGGCAGCTCTTGCTGGTGAAGACCAGAAAATCATATTTGTGTAGTGGTCCTCCAGCATGAGCCCGCTGTGCTGTTAGCAGTCTGGCTCTTGCATGTTTCTTTGCTGGCACTGCAGCTTGCGAGCTGTGTGCTGGTTTGTTCGCAGTTCAAGTCAATCAGAAACTTTTAACAAGATTAATCATCCTTTTGTTGGTATCCAGGTTATTCTTTGAGTGAATTTAAGCTGGCCTGCCTTGCTGAGGGCAAGAAAAGTGGATCCTCCTAAGAATGCTGCTAAAATGCATTTCTCTTTGGGAGAAATGAGAAACTTGGGGGGTTGTTTTGTGCCCTTAGCAGTTGGCATGTTCACTGTGATGTGATTAGCGGCTCAGGTGGGATAAAAGGACAACTCTGCAAGGAAGTGAGGACAGAGTGACCTGTGGGAAGAGCAAGGGATCAGATGGCTGATGATGCCTCTAGTAGGTAGTTGGGAGGGAAAGGGTGCTTTGATGAGGGGCTCTATGTCAGCCTAACAGTTTGTGCCCATCAAATGCTGAGCAGCCTGTTTTCACAGGAGACACCCTCCTGGCAATTCGAGCCCCGTCAGGCACGCGTTTAGAAGTTCCCATCCCCGAGGTGAGTGATGGGTGTGTGAGCAGTGAGGGCTGCTGAACTGACTGGGCTGGGAGGTGGTGGTAGGTGTCACGGAGCTGAAGGAACTGGCAAGCCCCAGGAAGACTCTGGGGAGTCGGTATTGCCAGCTCTGTTGTTTGGAATTTGTAAGTAATCGCAGGGATGCGGGAGGGAAGGATAGTTGTGGGAATTGGGGGAGAACCTCTGAGTGAACAGCTTTGGACAGCATGCTGTGCCTCTGGAAAGTTCCTGTTTTAGTAATCTGTGTCTGTGTGTTTTGCTTCTGGCCTTCTTCAGGGCATAAATGGGCAGAAGAAATACCAGATCCACTTGAAGAGCACAAGTGGTCCAATTGATGTCCTTTTAGTAAACAAAGATGCTTGGAGCTCTCCTCCCGTCGTGCTACCCGTCCCTCCCCCCGAAGACCTCATTCAGTGCCAGCCAGTTGTGCCCTCAAAGCCGCAGATCCCACCGCTTGCCCATTTCCAGGAGGCATCCGTGCCCAGCAGCACCCAGCCTTCCACGCCGACGCCTACCAGCACGCAGGACCACAGCCCTCCTGCACAGAAAACTCCTAGCGCAGGTGAGAGGGTTCGTACGGCATCCTAAGGGCTGAATCTTCCAAGCTGCAACTTGTGCCTCTTGTCTTTTGACTGGTGCCAAATGATATAATGAAGTCGGTTCCATCCTCTTTGTAAACTGCTCTTCAGGTATCTGTAAGAGGCTATTAGGTTGCCCTAAGCCTCTTCTTTGCCAGAATTTGAGCCCAGTTGCTTCCACCCTTCATTGTAGACCAGGTGCCTTAAACTCCAGTCATTCTGGCAGTCTTCTGAGGACCTGGGGTTGGTCAAAGCTGGGCACAGTGCTCCAAGTGTATCTTTGCTCCAAGCTAGAGGATAATTTCCCTTGCTCTGCCGGCCATGCTTCTCCTGGTGTAGACTGGTGTGTGATTTGTGTTAATTGCCATGAAAGTGCACACATGGTCCATCTGCCCCCTGGCATTGCAAAGACAATCTCCAGCAGAGCTGCTGCAGGACCTGACTGTTCCTGCTGGGAGAGGGGGGAAAAAAGCAAACCTCTTCCTGTACAGCTGTTTGCTTGGTTGGCATTGCCAGCAAGAGTTTGTTCTGTGCTGGGGTTGCTTGCTTTGGGGCTGGCAGGGCAGATCTCTGAGATAACCTTTGTGTGTGTCTGTGGCTTCCTTTGTTTCCAGAGTGCAGCGTCTCGGTGGTGGAGCCCAAGAGCAGTGGTGACTTCGAGCCTCTTGGCTCGGTGCCCGCACCGGCCAGCCAGCCAGCTGGGTTGGACACGCAGCCGCTGCAGTCTTCTGCCTCGCTGGACAGTGGCTCCGTCCTGCCCAACCCCTCTACCTCCTTTGAGCCCATCAAACCAGATGCCACAGGGAGTGAGTAGGCGCCTTTGTTTCATTTGTTGCCCTGCCAGCATAGTTGCTCCAGGGGTGGGAAGGCTGTGGGCTCCATAAAAACAAGTTGAGCTCCTTGCTGCCAGGCAGGCTCTGCAAGGGATGAAAAGACATCTCCTGGTGAGAAGATTTGCCTGTGTGAGGGTACTGAGGAGCAGGACAGAATAGGAGTAGCTACAGGGGTCACCCATGTAAAGCATTTCTGCTGTTATGTGTAGAATTATTCCTTTTCAGCCCCTTCTCTAGGTAAAGGCCAGATTTGGAGGCTATGCAAAGCTGTAGAGTTCCTAGCTTTCACCAGGAGCACCTCTGTAACCCACGGGAAGTTTTCCCTTCCTGGCAGAGCTTTTGTCTCTGGTTTGTTGCTCTGCCAAGGAATGCTTCATCCATCTTTAGTAACGCTGCAGTCTTAATGGTCTTGCAGTGTAAATTTGGGGAGCTTCCTGCCATGTTTGGTAGGGTGAAGTGGGTTTCAAACAAGGAAAGTTCAGGCTTTATGGAAAACTGGCCAAAGAGTAAGGCAGTGTGCTTTGATGCTGTGGAACCTGCCTTCACTGAGAGAGGGGGGTGAAACAAACAAACAAAAAGGTTAGAGAGTTATGGTTAGAATTGAGAGTCTTGTCCAAATGGTGGCTTATGCAATGCCATTTTTGTGCTTCTCACAGCATTTTGGAGTAGTCTTGATTGTGGAATTCAGTTTTGGTTGCATGTACGCCTTACTGAATTTCTGTGGGTCTGTGTTGACTGTCTAGAGACAGGCCTTCATCCTGCACAAGTTAAATCAAGGTGTTGGATGGAAGCTGAGACGTGAGGCTTGTGCATGGGCTTTTACTCGAGGTGTTGCCTATGTTAACAGGTTCATGCACCAGGACTCCTACAGTTCTATATCAAAGTAGTCAAACTTAAGTATTTTATTGCATTTATTGATGATTGAGCAGATGATAGAACTGACACAGTACATGGAGCAGACCTTCTGCATGGTATAGGAATTGAGAATGTAGTGGGATTGTAGGCATTTGTGCTGTAAAGCATGTCAGGCATCTTCATGTAATGATGCAAGCCATTTGGTTTGTTGTATTTCAGTACTGGAACTTCCCAAAGAGCTCTCAGAAATGTTTGATCCAACAAGAGGTATGTTTGTTCCCTGACCACAGCTTTGTTTTTAGTCCACCTACCAGCAAAAGCAGGATGGTTCATTTTATTCATTTCCTTTCTGATTGTTTTGGGAATGTTGTTTTGCAATGTGCTTGTGGTCACTGGTGGATGGTGGCTCTCTTGCTAGTAGAGGATGGTCTTAACATTACTGTTTTCTGCATGTGTGTGTCAGTCTACCTTTTGCCAGCAGCCTCTGCAAAATTTGCAGTGTAGAGATGAGGACTTTCCAGCCCTCAAGCCCACACTAGTCTGTACCCTGTTTTCCCGTGCTCTTTCTCCTGACTTGTCGCACCATCTGGAGTTACAAGAAAAGTCCATCTAAGTCTTGTTTCAACTGTAGCCTTTCCAAAGCTAATCAAAGCAAATAATCTAGGGAGTTAATCTCCTCTCCTTGAAATATGCCTTGGTGGTTTTGTTGGTACTAGTATTTTGGAGCAATAATGGAGAAGATGCGGATGATGTTTGTTCTGTCTTGGTCCACAGAACTTCTGGGGTCACTGCCTAATTTTGGAACAGACTTTGATGCTAAGGGCAGGAGTTCCTAGTCCTCTGCTTTAGAAAATGCTTTAAGAAAACCTTTTCTATGTTGAGAAAACATCCAGAGTCTCAAATGTGATCTACATGTGTTGTCTGAGCCCTCAGACAAGCTTTAGGGCAGTCCTGGAGAGCATCTTTCCTTCTTGCTGAGCCCAGCACTCAGAGCCCTCACTGTTGTAGGCAGCGGATGAGGTTCATGGTAATGATTAAATACATCCAAGGAGTAAATTGGACTCCTTGCAAACTGCTGCAAGGCTCCAGCTAGCTTAACCCACTCTATCTTATTAAGTCATCATATAAGCACTGTTTTAACAAAAAAAAAAAAGTGATGCTTACTGCTTACATTCAGGTATGTTAATCTTGTTTTATGGATTATTCCTGCCAGTGTGCAAGGAGAAGGCAGAGATCCAGGAGTGAAGGAAAATACAAATGGCAATGTGAGATTTTAACTGTGATCTCCCTTTGAGTTGACCATAGAAGTTGTACGCTGCCAAACAGGTGACAGCTACAGTGGCAAAGCCCAGGACAGGAAAAAAAGCAACACTCATTGCTTAGGGAGATGGGCTTTGTTCTTCCTTACTGCTGTATGTTTGAGTTGCTTTCTATGTATGATTTTCTGTCTCTTTTGAGTTGGTGGTAAATAACTGCTTGTTTTAAACTCACATCCTGGAAAGGGCAGAATTTCACATGTTGCACTTGGTGCTGTATTGCTAGACCTGAGAAAGAACAAGGTTATGTATTTAATTTTTGTTTACTAAAGCTAGTATTATTCCTGTCAATTCACATTGAAATTCTCACATTGCACAGCACCAAATTAGCTAGGTAGGTTCCTGTCACCTAGAAAATCAGCTCACTATGGATAAACATCTTTAGAATGGGCTTGAGTTTCTTTTGTGAAGGCTCATTTCAAGTGGGGGTAGCATCTCACCACTCCAGTTAGACTGACTTAGATCTTCATTATTTTGTCTTGGGTAAGTGAGAGGGGTATTGAGAAACTTGTTTTCAATTGCATAGCCTCTTAGAGAAGAGACTGATCTGGGCTTGCTTTGCCTGTCTGTGTTTCAACTTTCCTTCAAGTGCCTTGTGAGCCTACCAGCCAAGATCGATTCCACTGGAGGAAGGGGTGACCTTTCAGACGTAATTAAGTTTGTAATAGTTTAGTGTGGGCAGGAGAGGGGGAAGCAATTTCGATGGCCTGTGAAGGAGGGATATGCAGAGCTGGGATGTTCATTCTGTTTGGCAGCAAACAGCCAGAAAATCTGCCTGTATGCGTTGCTGCATTAGCCCCATCACAGCTGTGGGACAAGGGAAGCAAATCAGGGGAAAATCTGGGAGGAAAGTGGAGATGACTTAATCTGCTGCTTGTGGAACCTCTCCCTTCCCGATCCACTTTGGCAAAGCCAGTGGGTATTTGAGGACCGTGAATGTGTCGAGCTTTGCCATTTCAGCTGCAGATGCCTGTTGAAGAGTTTCCTTTGGGGAGTCTTTGGGGGCATTCTGGAAAGGGGCATGTTCTTTCTGTGCATCAGCCAGCACACCAGTGTAAGGATAAGGCATAGTCCAGCATATGAAAGAATTGGCTTATGATTGAGTTAAGCAGGCAAAACTCTGCAGAATTTTTGGCGTTGCTTGAATTGTCTGACACAAATTTCCCTTTACTCGTGCCAGGAGGCCCAAATTTTCTTTTGCCACTGCCTGTATGTACTCTACCTTGCTGCACTCCCCTAGCCAAAGAAAGAATAACAAGGGTGAGGATCAGGAGAGGCTGGGAAGGGTTGGAAACAACACAGGTAGAGACCAGGAAAGTAAAGTGAGTTGCTTACCGTGCTCATCTCTCCTCAGAATGTATGAACTCAGAGCTGCTGGAAGAGCTGATGTCATCTGAAGGTGAGTCTGAGTTTCCACATCATGCTATCGGCTCTCTGGGGAAGGAAGGCTGTTTTGTGTGACTTTACTCAGGTGGTCAGCCTCACGCTTGCAGACTCACTCTCCTCTTTTGGGGCTTTTGATGTAGACTTGGTGCTTAATATCCTGCTAGCCCTTAAGAGGTAGGTGGATGAGGACAAGCAGAGCTTGCCTCTCCAAAATTGGTTCAGAGGAAGCTCAAGAAATGTTACTGTGGCCTCCCTGTATCCCATCGGAGCCACCCAAGCTCTTGCCACGCAGCTCCTTGTGGCTAGGTGTGACGTGCTGAACTTTATAACCGAGGGTTTCTCTTTCCCAGTGTTTGCCCCGTTGCTCCGCCTCTCCCCTCCTCCTGGAGATCATGACTACATCTATAACCTGGACGAGAGCGAAGGTGTCTGTGACCTCTTTGATGTGCCTGTCCTCAACCTCTGACTTCTCAGTGCGGCTGTGAGCCTCGCAAACACAGACCATTTTGTAACTCTTTGGAAAGTGTCTATTTTTGGATTCCTTTTGTGCTAGAGCTCAACGAGTGAGCAATCCAGAGATGCTCTCGTATGGACTCAAAACCAAGAGATAAGGACTTGCAGGCCGGGAGCCTTCCTGTAGTTTTCCCCCCTGTGTTGCACAAATGAGGTCTTTGACTTAACCCGCTGTATCCCTGTCTCTCCACTGGATCCTGGGCCTCACTTCAAAGGGTCTGTTTTGAGCGTTCCCAGTTCAGCTGTAGAGTTTGCCCGTGTGCCTATCCGAGCTTCCTCAGATCTGCATGCCTTGGATTTCCTGCAATCCTAGATGCACTTTGCACCTCCTAGGTACCAGCTGCTACAAGGAGCCTTAGTATTGTGGTCAGTTCACGAGCCCGGAGGTAGTTAGCTAGATTTTTTTCATTGTGAGCAGTTCAGTTTGGGGTTGTTATGTTTTGAATGACAGCAGGGGAAAATATTGGCACCAGAGTGTCAGTTTCTTTGCAGACCAAGTTAATGTTTTTCAAGCAAAAAGCACTTTTTTTTCTTCTTTAGCCAGCTGTGCTTCCTAGCAGGAGCCAGGAGTTGAGCCAAGTGTTTCCCTGCTTGTGCATCAGCAGAAATACTGTTTCTGCAGTGGGGTAGTGCCCCACTTGGCTCATGCATGAACCTAGGGAGTCCAGCTTCTTGGGCAACAGCTGAGCTGCTTCTCCAGGGCTAAAGAAGAGGTGCCATTTTTTTTCCTTTTTTTTTTTTTTCTTCCTGAGTGGAAAGACATTTGAAAGGTCGGACTGCTTCGGCTGCTGTCTGTAAGGTACTCTAGGTACATCGGAGCCTGCTCACGTTTGCATATTTGCTGTATCCTCCAACCATTGCACTTGAGCCTTCAGCTGTCTACAAGGCAACCAGACAGTAACAACTCAGTAGTACTTCGCCGTGATGAGTGACGTAGCTGTTGTCAGACTAGACAGTAGGTTTTCCCTCCTTTTACTCTTTTAGCATCTGCTCAGGATCGGACTTTCTGTATATTTGACTTTGTTCCTCCAGTGTGCATACCTGTGCTCTCGATTCCTGATCCTGATGCTAGCGTGATGCTTTCTCTGCCTTTTTTTTTTTTTTTTTTTGAGCCTTTTCTTCACTGCTTGGTAATGGAAGGTCTGCTGTAGGGTCTTTATGATGCTGAGGTGATACCAGTCTCGGATCCCATGCATTTTAGCTATCGGAGTAAAAAGCCCTTGTGGGTTTCTGCTGTGTTTTGCATGCCCCTCTGTAGGTCTCTGGGCAGATCCTGTATTTGAATATCTTATTTCTGTACATGTCCCTGCCATGGCAGCGGTAGCAGCTGTCGAGTCTTTCCTGCTCAGCAAACTGCCAAGGGCCGAGAAGCAGAGCTTGCCCTTGCGCCGTGGTGGCTCTCAGCTGTCCGTGCCACCAGTTGATGTTTCACCTCAACACTCAGCCGTATGTGACCACAAACCAGCCCCGCGGCAGGGAGGGACATGAAGCTTTCGGTTGTCAGAGCTCACAGAAGCAAGGAGCATCGCGCTTGGACTTGCCTTCCTGCTGTGGTGCTGACTCCTGCAGAAGACCCATTCCTCTCGGCAGCTTGGGAAGCTCTCGGTGGCCGAGCTGTGCTGTGAAAAATCCCGCTTTGGAGAAGCATGAAGAATCTCACGGGAATGGATGGGCATCTTCTCATTGCGCTGCCGGCAGTGAGTGCTGATGAGACGGAGACGGCGCGGGACCCTCGAGGGCAGTGAATGTCTCTGCATGCGCCGGTCCGTGAACCTCCCCTCTCTTTGCATGGGAGCCGCTGAGAACTGTTGCTCCTCCACGCGTTACCCGAGCACCGCAGCCTGTGTGTAGCTAGAGCTCTCGGTGCGCTGCCTCTTCCAAGTGTTCATGTTTGCCAGCAGTTAGACAATGTTTGGAGAAGAAAAAAAAAAAAAAGGTATCTAGAGAAACTTGACGGTAACAAATGAACTTTGATTCCTATATAAAGATTATTTTTATACATTTTTTTTTCTTTTGCAAGGAAAAGAAGATTGCTGTAATATTTGTACAGTGTTCGCTGAGTGAATAAAGAAACTCTTTCCAGAGCTTTCCTGCCGCTCCCTCTGCCTCGCGGCCGCCCCAGGCTGCGGCAGAAGCGGCTGGAGGCGGCGGGGACCCCCCTGCGGGGGCAGCGGCGCCCTCGGAGCCGCCCCGGGCCGTGAGGGAGGCGGGAGGC
>VWPW01031019.1:16673-44566 GCA_013389825.1 Crypturellus undulatus
GGCGGCGGCGGCGGCGGCGGCGACCCGGAACTGCGGGGCAGCGGCGGCGGCCGCGGGGGCCATGGCGCCGCCCAAGGACGTGGTGAAGATCGCGGTGCAGATGGTGGGCGCCATCCCGCAGCTCATCGAGCTCCAGCAGGTACCGCGGCCGCCCCGGCCCGCGCTCCCCCCGCGGCTCCCCGGCACCGCGCTCATCCCTTACCCCCCTGTGCCCCCAACTGCAGAGCAAGCCCCTGGCCGCTGTGCTCAAGGACATCTGCGACGCGTGAGTACCGGGCGCTGCGGGAGCCGCCCCGGCCTGCGGCGGGCAGGGTGCCCGTGGCGGCGCGCGCAGGCCGTGTCCGTGCCCGTGCCCATGACCGTGCGTGTTGCTGCAGGTGGAGCCTGCCCAACGCGGAGCGCTACGCCCTGCAGCACGCCGACGGGCGCCAGACCTACATCACCGAGTCGGTGAGCGGCCGCCCGCGCCGGCCCCAGCCCCGCGGCTCGGCGGGCGCCTGACGGCTCGCTTTCCTCCTGCAGAATCGCGGGGAGATAAAGAACGGGAGCATTTTATGGTTGACGACTTCTCCGGTACATCAGCGTGTGTCTCTGAAACGTGCTCCGCTGTCAGCCCGCTGCTTCCTGCAGGGAACTCCAAGGCCACCCCGGTGACGCTCTGCAGGCGCCTCCGCTGTGACACCAGTCACTGCGCCCCTCTGTGCCTCAGATCCAGCAGGAACTGTGTGGGGAGACTAATCCCAACCTCCCTTCTCCCTCGGTAGAACTCAGAGGAGTTTGAGGGGGAAACAAAATAATACCTCGTGAAAGGCTTTGGACCCATGGGTGGACGCACCAGCTGTTCTTAGCACAGCTCTGGTCTGACTTCCTTCCTCAGATCCTGCTGGTTTCTGTTCTGATGGCTCCGTGTCTCAGTCCTCCACCTCGCCAGACTTGTTCTACCTTGCGCTTCCTTCCAAAACTTTCGCTTAACTTCTCCAGCCCCTGCCTCCATCCGAGTTTCTTGCTGTCTTTCAATGACCCCCTTTTGCTTGATTCTTCTTTCCTTCCTTCCTGGCAGGATCAAGAAGCAGAGGGGTTGTACATTGGAATCCAGAGCAACAACTTGGGTGTCAAGTCCGACTCCCTGAAGAGACTTGCAGACCTTTCCCAAGATGTTACCTTTGCTCAGGAGTTCATCAACAGGAATGGCTTGAAACAGATTTTCTCTATTGTGGAAGAGGGGAATGAGTGAGTATCAGAAGAAGTTCCATGTGGTTGCTGGTTTTTCTTCTGCCTTTAATGCTGTACAACCTGGCTGTTCTGTTCGTGTGTCTGGCTTATTAGTCCCTGTGGCCCCTTTCTGTAGAGGCCCTGCGCTGTGACCCAGAGGACAGCGCTGGTTCTTGCTTCTGCTCTGAGGGTTTTCACTGCCAGAGGTCTGCGGGCAGCTTGAGAAATCCCTGATTGCCAAACCAGCGGCTCCCTGATTCTTTTCCTCTCACGATGCGACGCTCTGTCTTCTTCTATCACAGAAGAGCTGGAGCCTCAATTTGGCTAGTGCCCTGTCTGACACATTTGCAAGTGACAGGGAGAGATTTTGCGGAGTGTTGAGTATCCTTAGAGCTTGTGTGTGTGGTCCTTGTACCACGGCAGCACCGCTATCCAGAAACCACAGAACTCTTCCCTGCCTTGACTTCCTAGTCAAGTCTTCCTAAGTGCAAGTCTGATTTTTCTAAAGATCCTTTTCTCCATTCTTTTGCTATTCTCTCCCTTTTGCATTTTTCTCTGTTCATTCTGTCCCTCATTCTGTCCTTTCTTCTTTTCACACTTCTCTGTTTCCCTAGTTATTTCTGCTGCACCCAGCAACATGTAACTGGCTGGCTGCACTCCTAGCTTATAGTGGCAACTGTGAGGTATCTGAATCATTCCCCGTGTTTTTATTTCTGTTTCTCCAGCACAGGGGAGATACTCGCTCACACTCTAAAGGCCTTCATGGAGCTCATGGAGCATGATTTTGTTTCCTGGGAGACACTCAGTGCAGCCTTCATCAGAAAGGTAGTATATTTTGCAGGTGCTGCAACTTACACCTTCGGGGTACCTTGTTACTTTAGTTACCTGGGCTCAGCTTGCCTTTGACTGATGTTTCTGTGCTCTGCAGATAGTGAGTTACGTCAATATGAACGTGATGGACGCCTCTGTCCAGCAGCTCTCCTTGTCCATCTTGGAGAACATGGTGCCCAGCAGTCGCGTCCTCTTTGAGCTAGTCAGGAAAGAAGTGACCGTGGATCGCCTTCTCACCCATCTGCAGGTGTAAGTGGAGGCTCCAGGGCCTTGGTCTCCTGCACCCTGGAGCCACTGGGAATGTGTTAGTGGAGGGCGCTCCCTGCATCTTGGAGATATGTTGCTGATTATCCCTGGTGCAACAGTGTATTGTCCCTTCATAAATACATCCTGTGCAATCTGCGCACAGCAGGAGTGGTCAAGCAGTGGAACAGGCTGACCAGGGACACGGTGGCGGACACCATGGACACTGCCATCCCAGGCAGTATTCCAGAAACATTGTAGATGAGGCACTTAGGGCCTTGGGTTAGCAGGTGATGGGTTTATGGTGGGACTTGGTGATCTTGAAGGTCTTTTCTAACCACAATGATGCTACGTTTTTTTGATTCTGTCAGTCTGTTCTGTCCCCATTGCCATGAAACTGGGGAAGGGATAGACTGTCCTGGAATCCCACTGCTCAGCACTTAGAAACCACCCCATTTCTAGGTCAAATTCACTTATGTCCTGTTTTGCCCAGGAACTTATGTCCTGATTTGTTCTTTACTTGAAATGGCTTTTTTTTCTTTCCTGGCATTGGCTCTTCCTGCCTTTCCCCAGAGTATTTGTAAGCACTGTAAGCACTGGGGGTGCTGTACTGAATAACTAGATTTTATAAAATCCCTCTGCTGAAACAGGTTCCTTCATCTTCCTTGTACCTCTACCCCTCTTCAGTTTAGAGGTTTTTCTAGAAAATGGGGAAGCCTAAATCGGGTCCAGGCCTCCTCCAGAGCTCTTTGGCTCTCAAAAGCTGTTCCCTACCTTTTCATAGAGTTCACACAAACACTCCTTCATGCACGGGCTCTTTTTGGTTATTGTTTCTTGGAGCTCCCTGTGCACCTGCACCCACATGTGTGTCTGAAGCAGTTTCTGTTGCTCCGTGTAGGGCTGTTCCTCAGTCATAGCTGTGGGGAGCCTCTCTCTTGGCCCTGCAGTGCCCTGATTCTGCTGCCAGCAGCTCCTCATGGATGGGGCATCATTTCCCTGAGTCTTCCAGCTCAGTACAGTGGAGTTTGGTGGTTAAGAGGGAGAAGAGTTTGCCCTGGGGAGGGCAAGACATCCTCCCACGTGGTGACTGACTCTCTTCATCTTCCTTTGCCTTCCCCAGGACAAACACTCAATTGCAGCTGAAGGCAATGGCCTTGCTCATTGCACTGCTGCTGGCTGCTGCTGATGCTGAGCGACGGGTAAGGAGCTGCTTTCCCTGACCACGTGGCTGCCAGGCAGCGGGCACCGCAGTGCAGCCACTGCTGGGAGTGCTCTGCCATGAGCCTTCTGGTGTTTTATTCCCTATGCGGTAGTTTTGACAGATCCAAGAATTCCAATACCAGGAGCAGCGTTAGGCGCGGTGCTGTCACAGGGACTGTGGTGGGTCAGACGCAGAGGCATGGGAGCTCATGGTACAGGGCAGGGATTCCCTTGTCTGCGATGGGAGGTGCAGGCAGCTGGGATGTTGCGTTGCAGTGTTTGCATCCTCTGGGATTGCACTGTGAGGTGCCCAGAGGCATTTAAAGTCAGTCTCCCTCCTCTCTTTGGCTGGTACATTTATGGGACAGCGTCTGTCTGGGCCCTGCTGGAGCACTCTGGCTCTGCGGGCCAGAGCAGTGGGAGCTGAGGATGGGTTTCCTGCTGGGTGCCACCCCTCAAACTGAGTGTTCCTTTTTCTCCTTGCCTTTCCCGTGGCCCAGAGCCTGGCATAGCAGGGATGTGGGCCTATAAATGGCACACCAACTTTTCTGGGAAAGAATAGTGTGCTGAGCTGGAGAATGTTTTACAGTCTCTTCCCTTCCTAGGATATGATGGACTACCTGAGGGAGAGGAACATCAGACAGTTTATCCACAAGGTATGAAGCAGGGGGCATAGAGCGGTCTGTGCCTCTTCCTCTATCCTTCCTCCCTGCTCTCTGCCTTTTGTGTTTGTCCCCCTCAGCCCATGTCTTTGATGGCTTCTTGTGTGCCCGGGTTAGCTGTGTGCCCCACACACCCTCCTTGACACCTCTGAGAGGGCACCCCAGCTGCCTGTGGTTCAGTGCACCCAACTCTGAGGAGAGCTGCCCACCTCCTAAAGGCCCACTGAGCAGTGGGGCCTTTGCCTGTTGGGTCCTAAATGTAGAGGGAGTGGGGGTAGCACCCTGGGGGAACCTTCTCACTTGCAGTCTCCTCTAGAACATAATTCACAGCTCGGAGCCACTGGGGGATGAGATGGCCCATTACCTGTACGTGCTGCAGTCCATCAGCCTCAACCTACACGAGCGCCGCATGAGGACTCCCATGGATCCCTATTCACAGGTCTGAGAGCACTCTGCTTGTGGGTCTGGCCCTCTGCTCTGTCTTGCCCTCTCTCTCCCTCTTCCTGTTGCTCCTGCCCTGAATAGAACTTTCTCTTCCACCTATGAAAGTGGAGGAAGAAAGATAAAGATTTGCCTTTGAGTTACGTTCCTTTGCCACGGCATTTCACTGTTGGTTTTAGTGCTGGGAGCCTGAGACCCTGCTTGCACAGGGTTTGCTGACATGTGTTCTCTCTGCTCTGCATGCAGGAGCAGCGGGAGCTCCTCCAGTCGCTGCGCCAAACCGCCTTTGAGTCAGAGAGCGAGACACCCGCCAGCAACTTCAGCACGGAGCGCCGGCGCTCCCTGTGTGCCAAGGAATTCCGCAAACTGGGCTTTGTGGTGCGTCTGCCCTGTCCCCGTCCCCATCCACACGCCTGTCCTACCGCCTGGCCTCTTCAGGACCTTTTAACATCTTCGCTGGGCCTGGTTTCCCTCTGGTTCCCACTGGGCTGCTGTGCAGCACCTCCCTTCTGCTCCCTCAGCATCACTCAGCAGTGAGTGCTGCAGAGCTGCCATGCACTCCAGGGACTGTCCTCTGCTTTATTTGAAGCACTTGCTCCAAAAAGCAAATGCCTGGGCTTCAGCAGCAAGGGCTCTGCTGCTTGGAGGAGAAAACTGCCACTAAATTGCATCCTTTTGTGTCCTCTCAGAACAACAGCAACCCAGCGCAGGACCTGTACCGTGCTCCTCCGGGACTCCTCGCCCTTGACAACATGGTGTATTTCTCCAGGCACACTCCCAATGCCTACAGCAGGGTGAGCTGGACAACTGTCACTTGGAGAATTCCCTGGCGGAGGGGTGCCCATGGATCTCCTGTGCCTCAGACCTGTCCTTGGCCAGTCAGGCTAGGATACCACTGCCTATTGAGCTGGTTTTGCCTTTCAAAATACATCTGACTCCTTCCTGAGGACAGAAGCCAGCTGTTTGAGGCTGATGGCACTCCACTAAGCAGCCTCTGTATATTTTGTTATTTATTTACAGCTTGATTTCCAGGTCTAGTCTGAGTCTAAGCAGATCTGGGCAATTTGGGCAAATCCAGGCAGTAGATGGAGATCATTAGCCACACTCCGACCTGGTCTGCCTGTGTTCAGCTCCAGCACTGAGGCAGGAGGATGCGGAGACTGGGGCTGATTTTCAGGGCTAAATACTGCTAAATACTTCTGTTAGGTGGTGATGGCTAGCCTAGAAAGTGGAGAAGTCCAAGCTCAGTTTTGCTTGGACAGCACTGTGATTCCGTCGTGTGTAATGTGTGGCAACGACCTTTTCCTCCAGTTTGTCCTTGAGAACAGCAGTCGGGAAGACAAGCACGAGTGCCCGTTTGCACGGAGCAGCATCCAGCTCACTCTGATCCTCTGCGAGATCCTGCACGTGGGAGAGCCGTGTATGTGTGCGCTGTGCCCCAGCCCAGCCCTCTCCCTGCCCTGCTGCCTCCTGCCTCTCGGGAGTGAGGGCGGGCATGGTGCCCTGCCTGGGCAGCCTTGGACCTGCCTAGCAGGGCACTAGGCTTCAGTGTGGCCAACACTGAGGGTAGGGAGGAATAGGGCCATGGCTTCTCCTGGATACTGAAATTCCCTGGAAAAACTGGGGAGCCTGGCATCATCTGTCCTTCTCACTGCAGGCTCGGAGACGGCTCAGGCCTTTTACCCTATGTTCTTCGGGCAGGACCATTTCTTTGAAGAGCTCTTCTGCATCTGCATCCAGCTGGTGAACAAGACCTGGAAGGAGATGCGTGCTACCCAGGAGGACTTTGACAAGGTCAACGCGGATGTTACTGCCGTGGATGGGTGCCCATGCGTTCAGGGGCTCTAGAGAGCATTGCCAAGCTGGGAGTGACACTCTGCACCCCATCTACCCGCCCCCAGGTGCTGCAGGTGGTGCGGGAGCAGATTACCAGGACCCTGTCTCTCAAGCCCACCTCCCTGGAGCTATTCAAGACTAGAGTGAACGTGCTGAACTACAGTGAGATCCTGAAGCTGCGCCAGACGGAGCGGCTGCATCAGGAGGAGACACTGGCTGTTCCTGTGCTGTGAGTAGGGTGTGGATGGGGACTTGGAGCTGTGACAGGGCCATGCTGCTCCAGGCAGGGCCACAAATCCTACCTGTGCTGGGAGGGAGATCCTGCGAGGCCAAAAAGGCCCTTGGAGAGGTGATGGGTCAATGTGGGAGAGTTCATGCTCCTCTCCTCCTGGCTCTTGGCCCAGAGAGTTGCGTGAGAGGCTGAAGCCTGAGCTCCTGGGACTGATACGACAGCAGCGTCTGCTGCGTCTCTGCGAGGGCACCCTCTTCCGCAAGATCAGCAGCCGCCGCAGGCAGGGTACGTGGCAGCCTTGGTCCAGCTCCCTGGAGTGGGGTGCTAGGGTGGGAGCCGAGGCCCAAGAACTGTCCACAGGGGAAACTGTCCACGCGGGAAGCCTGTCACGGGGGAAAACACAGTTAACTGTGGCCACCTGTGGTGGGCAGTGTGCTGAGCTCTTGAGAAGGCTGGGTCAACTGAACTGCTTGGGAGAGCCGGGAACACGGGTGTGTGAACGGAGGACTCCTCCTTTTACCTGGGCATTTGGCTGGGGACTGAACATGTCCCTCCGGCCTTTCTGCTGCAGATAAGCTCTGGTATTGCCGCCTGTCACCCAACCACAAGGTGCTGCACTATGGAGATGTGGAGGAGGGGGTGCACTCTCCCCCCATTGAGAGCCTGCCGGAAAAAAGTAGGTGATGGTGGATGAGAGAACGGGAGGGAGCCAAGGAAGGGATCCTCCTTCACACCAGAGCTCCAAAGTGCTGGGGATGCCAGAGGGTGGAAACTGATCCCCTGGCCAGGTGTGGCATGTTTGANGGATGAGAGGGAGAGAAAAGAGAACGGGAGGGAGCCAGGGAAGGGATCCTCCTTCACACTGAAGCTCCAAAGTGCTGGGGATGCCAGAGGGTGGAAACTGGTCCCCTGGCCAGGTGTGGCATGTTTGACTCTGTACCAACTGGTGCTGTGGGACTGGGGGCTGTGGCACTTCAGGCCAGGGCTGGCTGCCTCTGGCAGAGCAGCTTAAGCTGTCCTGAGTAGCACTGGGGTGCAGAACTCTTGAACTCAGGGGACCTGAAGGAGACATGATATGGGGGCAGGTTGCTTCCTGCCACTGTCAACAGCATCTCTGTGGCCTTCCCTTACTGAAACTGGTCCAGAGCCTGGTCTGAGTCCAGATATCTTTCTGGGATCTCGGCTAATTGCCCTGGCTTCTCACATTGCTGCCCCAAGTGGTTGGCAGTGGCCTGGGGTCTCCACCCAGGGGAGCAGTTCTGTGGGTAAGGAGGGAGGCTCGCAGGCACTCACCACTCTTCCACCTGCCCCAGTTCCCGTGGCAGACATGAAGGCACTGCTTGTTGGAAAGGAATGTCCGCACACCAAGGAGAAGAGCTCTGGGAAGCAGAACAAGGTCAGCACCATCCCCTACCCCTCACCGTGCGGAAGGCCCAGAGCTCCCCTCCCTCCTCCTTGCGCACACTGGACTGCACTCTCTAGCCCCAGCTGGTTGCTCTGCACCCTATGAAGGAGATGTAAAGATGGGCTCCCATGTGGCAGGTTTTGGCCTGTCTAGATGGGGGAGATCAGAGGCGTGTTGGGCTTTGGACCTCACAAGGGGGAGACTGGGAAGGTAGCAGCTGCTGTGAACTCTACTAGAGCAGACTGCATCCAGCTGAGAAGCCAAGGAAGCCCTTTTTTTTTTTTTGCCAGCTTCTGTGCTTTTCCTGCAGGATGTCCTAGAGCTTGCCTTCTCCATCGTGTATGATGTAGAAGAATACTGCCTGAACTTCGTTGCTCCCACACGGTATGAGGTGAGTTTTGAGGGCATCCTGTAGCCAGATGTCCTTGCCAGAGGCATAGCAGGCCTGTGGCAAGGAAGGGCTCATCTCTTTTCTCATGGCCTTGGAAAATGGGGCCTGCTGCAAAGTACTTCGAGCACTGTGGTTCTCAAAGGTGCCATGTGCCCTCAGCAAAACAGGAGAGACAGGGCTGAGGCAGGAAAACTGGGAGTTACTGGACACCAAAGGGTGATTTGTGACACTGGGAGGGGAAGTGCCCACGCTGGCCTTTCACTGCATAGCCCAGGGGAACTGGGATTCCCTGGCATGCAACTAGTGTCCCAGCTAATGTCAAAGGGACAATAACTCCTTTGTGACTGTGATGGAAACCGTAGAGGAATGTGAGGGCTACCATTCTCTCCAGCTGGCTGCAAGATTTGGAGATGAATAAAGACCCAGCCTGGCTAAGAGGGTGACACACAGAGCTCAGAGACTGACACTGGCTTGAGAATAGGCTGTGGAAGTGGGGTGAGCAGCTGAGGTCACATGCTCTAAAGAAACCTGATGCCTTCTCTGGAAAGACAGACAGACGCTGGTCTTCTCCAGGGCAGCACTGCACATCAGACATGTCACTGGGTTTCCCCAGGGGTCCCCATGGCCCTTGGCCTAGGCGAGGGCAGGGTGAAAGTGGCCCAGTGAAAGGGGTTTGGGGAAGGAGAAGCTCAACGTGGGGCTACTCTGGGCACATGCAGTGAGGTGGGTGCTGTAGCAGGTGCCACACAGATGGAGAGGGGTTTTCTCATCACCTGGTGGGTGCTGGAAATGCCGGTCTTTGTTTCCCCAGTTCTGCCTCTGGACAGATGGGCTGAACATGCTCCTGGGCAAGGAGATGACGAGCGAGCGAACGCAGACAGACCTTGATGTGCTGCTGTCCATGGAACTAAAGCTGCGGCTCCTGGACCTGGAAAACATCAGCATCCCTGACACCCCCCCTCCTGTCCCAAAGCCCCCCAGCAACTTAAACTTCTGCTATGACTTCAGCCATGCAGAGCAGTGAGTTCCTGCTCCCTCCCTGTGCCCTACTCCCTTGCCCCTCTCTTTCCTCTCTAGCTGCCCTATTTGGTTCTGTGGCAGTCGAGCAGAAATCATTTTGGAATCTGCCCACAGCAAAACCCTTCTTCCAAGCGCTGTCCTTCATTTCTGCCCAAAGGGAAAGTACCAGGTGCTGAACAGACCTCTGCTACCTGTCCCCTTCCTGCGTGCAATGGGCTATGAGCAAGCAGGGCAGTTGGGTCTCTTCTTCCACATTTCCTACTCGCCCAGCCTGAGGTTACCAGCGCTCCAGGACAAACTCCCCGCGCTGCTTCACCTGTGGCTTCTCTCCTGTGAGAGCACAGGGCTTCCCTGAGCTTCCAGCTCCTGCACTTACCCTGCTGCTGCTAAGGGGAGGCTGTCGGCTCGCCTGCTTTGCTCCCCTGTTGTGGGCAGGCGAGATGAAGCATCTTGCAGACTGCTGAGCCCTTCTGTACTCCTGCTGCCCTCCCTGACTTTGCTGCAGGGAAGAGGGCAAGGAAACCAGCAGGAATAAAGGTACAGATGTGGCGCTGTGACAGCGTCGGGACAGAATCACCAAGGTACAAGTGTGCACAGCCTGACCTTTCCATAACAGCTCCCCAGCGTGGAGAGTGCCTTTTAGAGAAGGAAGGGGTGAGAAAAGGAGAAAACACCCCTGCTAAGGCTTGCTGACTGGACAGCCTTGTCCCACAGGGGACCAGACAAGTCAAGTGATGTGCCAGTCATTTCTGCACTGCAAATTTTCTGCTGCCCCCTTCTTTTCTTCCAGTCCTTCTTCAAGTGCTCCCAGAGGTTGGTGTGGGCACAAGTCCCTTCTCCCCAGCAGAGTTTGAACTGGTCACAGGCCTGTTGTCACTGTGCCTCCTGTGGCGAGGAGACCTCCTGTCTGCCCTTGCTGCACGGCACGGAGTTACTTGTGCTAATCCTGGTGCCTTCCCCCGTACTGGTGGGTGCTTGCACTACTGCAAAACAAGCTACCTCCTCTGTGGCCCTCAGCATCCCCTACCCTGTGCCCAGCGCCTCCTCGTGCCTCCAACGCCTCCGAGAGCTGTTTACACCACGGCATTGGGTAACCGCACGTGGCCGGGGTGGCGCGGGCTGCGAGTGCACCTCCACCTCCTGCATCTTAGACAATAAACACTTGGGAACAACTCGGCTCCATGTCCTGGGGAAACATTCGGGGAATGCGTTAGGCTGAAGGCGGGCAGAAAGGCCAGGGCCACAGCAAGGGGTGAGGGGGCAAGTGGGGCAGGTTCAGCTCCTGCAGGCCAGCTCGGGGCCGCCCGGCTTGGAGAGGCTGTTTCAGGTCCTGGACATGGAGAGGCCGTTACGGTCCCTCGGCTGCAGGGGGGAGAAGCAGGGCCGCCCAAGGGCTGTGGAGAGGGGCTCCGCACGGCCGGGTCCTGCGGCCGAACCGCGTCCCCGAGAGGAGCGGAGGGCGACGCCGCTCGCGGGGTGACGGCCCAGGGGGGAGCCCCCCGCGCCGCGGCGGGACCTGCCNTCGAGGGCGCCGCTCACCTCGGGTTTCTCTGTGCTCCGCAGCCCAAGGGGAAGGCGGCCACGAAGGGCAAGAAGCAGATCTTCGAGGAGAACCGCGAGACGCTCCGCTTCTACCTGCGCGTCATCCTCGGCGCCTCCGTGAGTGAGGGCAGCGGGTGGCGGGGGAGCGCGGCGGGGCCGGGGCCGGCTTCGGGCGCAGCCGCGGCCGCCGCAGCATCCCCCGCTCTCCCCGCAGGCCGTGCACGCCCTGGTCAACCTGGTCATCTGCTTCGGCACCGCCTCGGCCTGGACGTGGGTGAGCGCGGGCCGTGCCGGGGGGCGGCGCGGGGCAGGGCCGCGGGGCTGACCCCCCTGCCGCCCCGCAGCTCGTGTTCGCCTTCAGCCTGGCGGTGCACGGCGCCAGCTACCGCTCCATGAGCGCCATGGCCAGGCCGGCGTTCGCTGAGGACGGCAGCCTCGCCGACGGCGGCATCGACCTCAACATGGAGCAGGGGATGGCAGAGTGAGTGTCCCCACCCGCACGAGCCCAGGTGAGCGGGACCCGCTGCTGCCTGAGCGTGCAGGGAGACCCGCGAGAGCAGGGGGGCAGAGGCGGCCGCATCCGCCCGGTGCAGCGCGCGAGGAGCTGGGGCTGCCCTCCTTGCCTCCTTATGGCATTCTGGCTTTAGCCATTTGGGTTTTTTTTCCTAAGATTGCATCTAACTTCTTAATACCTGAATGCAAAGTGTGCTCGTAGGGAGGCACCGCGTGAGTGTGTTAGCCCGGAATGGCCCCGCTCCTTAGGGAATGTACTCAGTGCTCAGCTAGAACACCCCAAGCCGTTCAGCTGGAGCGGCCAAGACCTTCTTCCATTGAAAACGCAGCATTAACCCTCTGTGTACTGCTGCACACACAGTGGTTTCTTTTTTTTCATTCTTTATTTGTTTTTTAGATCACTGCTGCAGATAGTGTTTGACAGATCAGAAAGACCCCCCCGCCGCCACTTACTCCCTCTCAGCTAATTCCACCTCCCTGTTGCCTTAACTCACCTGCTCATCCCTTCTGCCCTCCACATGTGCATGGTCTCTCCCCAGACAGTGCAAAATGTTTGCGCATTTAGTCTTAAGATTAGGCTTACCTGTGCAGCACAGAACCCACTGCTGTCTCTGTGCAGGGTAAAATCCCACTTGCCGTTTTTTGGAGTAGGGAGTTTTCTGTGTAAGAGATCCAGTCATAGGGAGTCAAAAAGAAATGGTTTATTCCAGTGTGGCATATGAGCTATTTGTTTTTCACTCTGTTAGTCTTGTAATATTAACTTTATTTTCTGCTTGTCAGCATTTTTTTTCTGTCTTATACTTGCCTTCTCCTTGGTCCCTCCTGACTTATATGGAAGCATAAAGTATTTTGGTACTTTTGCTTGTGAAAGACACTGTATGGGACCTTTGAGTAAGAAAAGTAGCCTGATGTCATCTAGGAGAAGCCGTTGGGATGTGTAAGGCACCAGTGCAACAGGGTACCCCTGGCCGAGGGAGGTGGCGTTGTCAGTGGAGGTGATTGACACGTTTGAGCATAGGATCCTGCTGTCCTGTTGTGAAGAGATGACGAGTGCAGTTGTAGCACCTCTGCGGTAGATGCAGAACTCTTGCTGGTAGGTCCTGGGGCCACCGAAATATTTCTGTCTGCGCACTACACAGGAGGCCTGATCTTTTTGGTAGATGACAACCAACTGCTTTTTGTCTGAAGGAAATAGCAGGGGCTGTGGCAAATATAACACAGCGCAGAGGCAGTGCTGTAGAAACACAAACTGCACTGTTGAACTTAGCCCTGTTCTTGCCCAATCCTGGTGTATAGAAGCCTTTTAAGAGCCTGGAGAGTGCGGTTCCTTCAGTATTTTAACCCCTTTGATTCCAGAGTGGCAGGTATTCAGGTGCTGCCTGTTAAATGACCATTCAGTGCTCCTCCAAATGTGTCAGGATTGAGGAAGGCTGATCTTGTGGTGTAGGGATTTGCTCGTCTCTTTGAAGAGTTGGGTTCAGTGAGAACTCAAGTGTCTGAACCTTGGTATCACATTGCTGCTGATGGTAAATTCTGCAGCATCTTGAGTGCTTGATGTGGTGATGATATTCTGCTCTAAAATGTTGATTTTAGTGCTACCTAATCTCCTGTTTTGCGCTGTGCTGCTCAGAATGAGACGGGCTAACTCATTACCATTGCTTTATAACTGCATTCTTGAATGTGTCTTGAGTGTTTTTTACTTCATCAGATAATAATCTAGCGGGAGTGAAGGCGCTGGCATTTTTCTAACCCATCCCATCATGGCACTGTGTGGCTTGTGTGGAAAAGCAGATATCTGTGTGTGTTCAATCTAATATATTCTTCTGAGTTCTCCACCTATATATTCTCCACAGTTCCAGTGGGAGGGTAGTATTGAGATGTGGGCAGCTTGTCCATGTCCATGGCTTGTCTCAGGTTCGCAATGGAAAATCCCAGAGTTGGATGAGCAGGAGCTGTATTGCTCAGCCCGTGGATGATGGTGTGTTTGTCCTTACAGCACCCCACTTGGTGGCAGTAGGCACAGCTGAGTGTGTCTGTCTGCGGAAGAACTAGCATGGGAAGTGGCCCAGTGAAGATTCTTGCTTTCCCCTAGCGCAGCCAGCCACAAGCATGTGAGCGACTATGTTTTATGCCACAATCTTGTACTAACAAACAGTGCCTGCCCTTGCTGCAGGCTGCTGGGAGGTTGGTTTTGTTGCTGATATTCCCCTGGCATTCCTCAGGTTCCTCAGTGTCCCCTTTGGGTGGCGGGTTGTACTTCTAGGTGCTAAAGAGGGCTGGACTTGTCACATTTGTTGTTGTTATTGCTATACTTCGTTCATGGATTAACTCACGGAGCAAAATGGGCATAGGTGTAGGGATGGATCCTTTGGTTGGGGCCAGGCAGGGTTATTTCCTGAAGAGAGCAGGAGCTGGAACTAGGAGTTTCTGCTTTTCTGTCCTCAGGCACCTCAAGGACGTGATCCTGCTGACAGCCATCATCCAGGTGCTGAGCTGCTTCTCGGCCTACGTCTGGTACTTCTGGCTCTTGGTAAGGCCTGCAGCTTTCTCTGTTGCTCTAAGTTGTCTCTGTCTTGCCCTGTTTGCAGAACTGAGGACGTCCATTTATCGATCCGTTTCATTTCTGCATATGCTGTTCAAGGCCAAAGCTGATTCCTGATAAATTGTGTGGTCAGAAAACGTGTGACAGATTAACTGTGCAGAGCTGGTTTTGATGCCTTTTTGTGACAGTCTCATAAACGGACTGTGTCTCCTCATGTTTGATCTTCACCTGCACCTGCTGAGGTTGGGAGCTGCTGCACGCTCTGCTGTTCAGTAGATTAAACTCTGCAGGTTTTGATGCCATTAAAATAACAGACACTTTTTTACCCTGGAAACATTTGTCCGGCTAAAAGAGCTTTTGCAAAAGGATTAAAAATCTTTGCACAATCAATTAGAGAAACAAACAAGCAAACACACTCAAGGAAACTGGTTTATCTCATGACCATGTATAAGTCAGTCTTAGGAGAGTGGCAGGACATCTTGTTGCAGCCCTTACTCAGAGTTCTCTTTGTGCTGGTCTTGGCAGAGGGCAGCCCTGATTGCCACTGTCCCAGATGCTGCCGAGGTCGTGTTCTTTAAAGGAAATACTTTCCCTCCTGTAGGAGGGAGAGGCTGGATTTATGCAAGGCTGGATATTTCTGGGTAATTCAGAACCGCTGCTGGCATTTCCATACATAAAGCCTGAGTGCTGTGCTTCCCAGAGACATATGTAAGTTCCTAAATATTATGAATTTAGGCTATTTATTTTGGCTGCCTGCCACTGCCTTTGATTTCAGTGCATTTTATAGTGCCCCTGATCCAGGCTGCAGAGTTTTGCCAGCTCCCTTGGCTTCTACAGGAGCATCTCTTGGCACGTAAGAGCTGCACCCAAAGTGACTGTTTGCTGCCCTGTGTGTCTTGCAGGCCCCGGGGCGCGCGCTCTATCTCCTCTGGGTGAACATCCTGGGGCCCTGGTTCACAGCAGACTCCTCGGCTGCCACTCAGGAGCCAAACGAGAAGAAACAGCGGCGACAAGAACGGCGCCAGATGAAACGCTTCTAACCCTGGCCGGGGAGATGGATTAACACTGTCTCTCACCTCCATGCTGGTACTTCATCAGGGATGCAACTGAAACCAATCCGAAACCATCGCAGTATCTATGTTGCCCTGTCATTGCTGCCATTTCATTGTAAAGGCTGCAAGAGACTTCCCTCGGTTGGTTCTTAGTGCCAGCCGAGGCCTTGCTCCTTGTGACAAGGGTGGATTGTGCTGGGATGTGTGTAAATACCTTTTTAAGGCAGTGCTGTATTGCATTCGGCGTTGGGGATTGCAATGCCAGGAGGAAATACTATATTAAAAAGCAGTCTAATTGACCTCGCTGGTGGTGTGTTTGCAGTGGGGGAAAGGGAGGCTTGCAGAGGATGAGCTGTTATTAACATATCCCTGGAGACCAGGTGAACATTAAATCCCCAAGAGATCTTGTCTCTTGGCTCACTCCAGGCCACAGGGTCCATTCCCAGAGCTGAGGGTACCTGAGCTGAGAGAGGTGTTGTCTTGCAGCCCCTTCCTTTTGCAGACACGCGGGGCTCTGCTTTGATTTATTAACATTAGCTCTGCTTAACACTTGGCTTTGCAGGCTCCAGCACCCCCTTCCCACGCGTGACCCAGACGTGTGCCGCCTTGTCCAAGCAAGACGCATGGTCAGTGGCCTTCTGTAGTCCAGTGCCCACCATAATCTGTATCACCCGCAGGTAGTTTCCATTACATAGTTTTATTACACATTTTTCCTAACATCAAAGCCCGATCCCCATCCCGTGCCTCAGTGCCAGGCAGAACAGCCATGGGAGGTAGGAGCAGGCGGAGCGACAGTGACAGAGGAGGGGGCAAAGAGCAGGGGAGAGGTGGCTTCAAGTCCTCGCTGCGGGGAAGGGCAGGAGGGGAGGAATGAGCGAGGGGGAAGCCCACAGCTGAGCTGGCTCCGGGCGCCCTATGTGTCTCCTGGCCCTCAATTCAGCCAGAGCCTCTGCATCCTGTGGCACTCCAAGGTCCTCCATCCTCTTCCTCGTGTGACTGACCCCACACAGCCCTCCTGGGCCCAATGTAGCTCCCCTGTTCTGCCCTATCCCTCTGAACCATCCCAACATGCTTTTTCCTGGAAAAACGCACAACCACGGAGTATTTGAGCTGCCCTGGCACGCACAGGAGTCAGGGGGAGGCCCGTCACCAACAACCACACTGGCCTTCTCGACCGAGCTACCCTACACGGCGTTACATGCATGTCGACCCTTCCCCACCCTGCCATAGGGAAGGGACAGAGGCCCAAGCTATGCTGGCTCCTCTGGGCAAGGCCTGGCTCAACAGCCTCAATAAATATCAATAAATAGAGCCTGGGGCGGCTCAGGCACACGTGGGGACCAGCAAGGTCCCGGGGTTGAGCGCTGGGGGTCCCCTCAGTCCGGCAGCAGCTGCTCCAGCTCCTCCTCGTTGAGCCTGTTGGTGGTGACGATGTGGTCGAGCTGCTTCATGTACTGCCCCAGGTCCTGCATGAAATGGGGGATGCGCGTCTTTTCCAAGACCCCGAATTCCTTCAGGCGATTCACATCTTCGTAGGAGACCTGGGGGGAAGCAGCGAGAGGCGTCAGAACCCCCAAGCTGCAAAGAGGAGGTGCAGGGGAGGCAGGTGGGTCTCATCCCCTGCTCCCTCCACCACATCCACCCCACACATCCCTGCCTCCCCATGCTGCTTAATCTCCATTCCAGAGAGGAGAACATGAATTTGTCACAAAAACTGCTGCACTATTAGGAAGGGCACGTGCAGGTGGCCCATGAGGATGCTCTTGATGGCAGGGGAGGTACAGCTAAATCTGAGGGGTAGGGAGGCAGCGCCCCCGGGCTTTTACCTTTCCGAGTGCGGCCAGCAACGGGAAGTCGATGGTCTGCCGATGTCTCAGGATGCGGAGGATCCCATCTAGGTACACTTGATCCTTACTGAAACAACCTGGGAGGGAGGTAAAGAGGAGGGTGACAACTCATGATGCTGAACTGGTGCGAAACGAGCGTGCCAAGGCCCAAAGACCATTGGGTACCACAACCAGTGTGAGCCAGGGTGCTTAGCATGGAAAACAGAAGGGGGAAAGAAAGGATGAGACCCCTCATCCTGGTGAACTGAGCTGGAGAGGAGGACATGGGAGCACCAGGGCACTAAGCAAGCTGAAGAGGGAGGTAGAAGGACACCAATGATGGAGAAAGGTGGTGAAAAAGTCCAAGGGGCGAGAAGTCAAGGCTCAGGTTGGCTCAGATGATACCTGAAGGAGGGGCTGAACCTGGATCTCCCCTCTGGTGCAGGAAGAGGTGCCCAGGAACAGAGTTTTGGAGCGTAATGGAACGAGATGTAAATCCCTACAAAGTGGAGCAGGGAATGAGGTCGTGTCGGGGAGTGCAGTGCTGCTGCTTCAGGGGCCGCCTCAGCGGCCTCCCATGAAATCCCCTCCCAAATTATTCCTTCCATGGAGGGGATGGCGCGTTACCCGGCTGCGAGGTGTCCGTCTGGCCGCGCTTGGCCCGCACGCAGTACTCCCAGCGGACGCCGGCGTCCTGCACGTACTGCTCGAGGTGCCGGAAGAGCGCGGAGAAGGAGAGGCGGCTGGCCTGGTGGATGGTGTAGTAGAGCAGCGCCGCGCGCCACAGGAAGGGCTCCCGGCGGAACAGGACGCTGTGCAGGCTTGCCAGCCCCTCCTCCGTGGGGTTGGCCGGCTTCAGGCTGTACTGCCGGCGGCCCTCGGCGCTGCGCCACGGCTGCCGCGTGTTGTTCACCCCGCGGAGGTAGTGGGTGCCTGGCGGGACAAGGGCGAGAGTGGTCAGGACCGCGCGGTGGCACCGGTGGGCGCCTCAGCGCTGCGTCCTCTCCCGCACCAGGGCTGCTGGGGGAGGACGTGTCCCCATTGGGGTGTCCCCAGGCTCAGCACGGGCACGGGGCAGCCATGGGGCTGCACATGCCTTTCTGCAATGCCTTCATGGGGGATCCCAGGGCCTTTTGGCCCCCTTTACATCCTACAGTGTCCTGGACACCTCTGGACCAGCTCCTTGTCACGAGACACCACTAGTAGGACCAGGTTGTAGGGAGACAAAAAGAGCCACAGAATCACTAAATACGCAGGAATGCCAGCACCATTGAGCAGAAAACATCCAGGGGCTGATAGAGCATGTAGGGAAGTGACATCTCCGCTTGCCCCGTGCTCCCTGCGGCCGGGGAGCTCCATGCAGCCCCTCTGCAAGGCCATTACCTGCGCTCGGAGGATGCTCGCAGCAGCCTTCCTGCACCCCTGCGCCGTGCCTCAGCACGTATATATAAATATACACACATATATATAAATATAGAGCTATACACGCGAGTGCCGCGGCGCTGCTGACCTATCTCGTGGCGCAGCATGCCCTCGAGCCAGTGCTGCCGCGCGCCGGCGAGGTTGATGGCCAGCGTGGGCCGGCTGTCCTCCACCATCATCACGGCCTGCGACAGGAGGTCGTCCGTGAGCTGCACCACCACCTGCGGAGGGAGAAGGCGTCAGCGCGGGACACGGCGCGGCAGAGCCCATCAGAGCAGCCCGGTACCCGGTCCCCTCGCTGGGGACCACAGCGATACTCACGCGTCCAGGTGGGCACTTCTTACCTTCCTCTCTCCCTCTTATAGCTCCTGCTACCTTGGTACTTGGGACACTTGGCTTTTTGGGACAATCTGCCCCAAAAGAGGTACGTTACAAGTCCTCACGTGTTCCCACTTCTGCTAGCCCAGGTCAGGTGTAAAACCCTGTTATCTTCAGGGGTGATTTTGGCTGAAAGGTTTCCACCATCCTAGCCCTCAAATCCTGCAATCCACAACAGCCTAGTTCTGTCTGGGGGCAGTGCTGCAAATTTGGTCACCAAAATGACCTCCCGAGCGGGCTCCCGGAAGACCCTTCTTAGGTTGGTTTGGTGACATGAATCCAGCAAAGTCTTGCAAAAAATAAAAAAAGAGTCAGTCCCTCTAAAGCCACAGTTTGAAAGTGCAACAAGTGGTGAGATTCGCACTGCTTTTGCACCAAATGAAAAAGAAATTGCAAACTGCTGACCCTCAATTACCCAGAAATGGTGCCTTCTCCAGTCACGCTGCGGGCACTTGGCTCTTGCGTACAAAGGCACCAAATGTGTCTCCCTGCGGTGCAGAGAGGAGCTCAAGGGATTGAAGGAGCAGGAGTCCCACAAAGAGACCAGGGAACAAACTCACAGGAGCGAACACAAAATACAAAGTGCTCGGGCCAAGACAGCCCCACACTCTGCACATGAGACAGCAGATTCTAGTGCATGAAGAGCATCAGCATTCCCTACTGCAACATTCCCACTGCTTAGGTGAGGTTCATCCATTCAAGCACCGCATTTTATCCATCCCCTTTCCGAAGGGGAATACAATCCCACTGGATCCAGTGTAACTCAACACAACGAGGATGTTCTTCCAAAACACAGTGAGCAGCTGCTCGAAAATAAACGTAACCGAGGCACAAACGTGCTATGAGCAAAATAATTTACTGACAATCCCACTTCAAATCCTCAGTGACTTGAAAGACACTCCAAAGCATGAGGAAACAGGTCAAATAGATGTGACAAGCCAGAGCAGACACAAAGCACCCTGTCCCATATGGTATCCCCAGGGGCCTTGGTTGTCACATGCAGGTTTTGGCAGCTCCGCACCTCGACCTGCTGCTGTTCTTGCAGACAAGGTCGAAATCAACTCTGAGTCTGTGTGTGCACTGAGTGAGGGACAGCCCCATGCGATCCTAGGCATTTATGTACATGCTTTTCAACATTGTGTTGAAAAAAAAGAATAAAAAAGGGAGCAGAGACAGAATCGGTTTGTTTTAACACAGATTTATTCTTGTGTATTCTGTTCATTAAAGCCAGAAGTGCAACGTAACAGAGCAGAACCGACCACTGGGCAAATTAACAGCATAAAAAGACTATGCTGCAATTGCTCAACTTTACTAGAGTGAAAGATAATCCCTCTAGGTCAAGTAGAGAAAAAAAAATGGCAATTTAGTTTCAACCTGTGTGCATCCAACGAGTTGTATGTCTATTGCACTGAGCAATGCATACTCCCTGCCCTCTACTACACAGCTGGGACACACGGATTGCACCTCAGGACTGTGCTTAGGTTTCCCTTAGGACAGATTCCTCCCAATCCCTCCTCTCCATCCCTCGCTACTGCCACAAACAGCTGTGAAACGTCCCAAGGGAGAGGCTGCCGTTCCTGCATTCCTGCAGACAGCCTGGATCAGCACGAGCAGTGGGAGGAGGAGAGGCTGCTGCCCGGTCACTCCATCTGTGCGGACACTTACGCAGCAGGGCGACAAAATGGGGCGAGGAACTACCCGAACTAAAATTGGAAATGAAGGATGTACATACAAACAGGGTCATTTTTTACTTTCAAAGGCTTACCTTGGCAATCTTTCATTTTATTTTAACTTTTTTTCTACTCTCTTATACCAGTTCTAGGCAACAGGAGCACAATCTGGTGAGCCTGTCACTGCAATCCCAAATACAACTAGCTGAGACTGAAAGCCTGGGAAGGGAAGGGCAGGCAGAGGATAGAGTTAACACCAACAAAACCAACCCAGAAGTAACCCAGCTAAGGGCCATGTTGCACTTTTCCTGCTCCGTTGAAGACACTTTTGGTGCCAGAGTCTGTGTTCCTCAGTGCAGACCTGGTGCCCACACTCCTAACAGCCCCTGGGCTTTAGGGCTTTGATATTTGACCTGCAGCTTTTGCAAGGAGAACTGGACAAGACAAGTCCTGGTAGTTTGGGCATCTCCATTGGCAGGACACCGGGTACCATGCGATGCTCAGGAGTGAGCGTCTTGCTCTCTTGTCCCTCTTCTTTGACCTATAGATATATATATATAAAAACAAGGTTGGAATCTAGGATACTAGATCCTGGACAGATGCAGGAAAACTTTTAAACTTTTTTGATAGAATAAATATTTTCATTCTTAGACATGCTTTCTCCCAGCCTATATGCCTATATACAGATAGCATAAATATAGATGCATATATCCTCTACTACTCAAATTGCACATTCTTGACTACACTATGCAGAGCTCTTCAAGGTAGGATTCACAAATGACACAAATTCAGATGTTCCCAGGTCTCCTCTACTATGGTCTGGTAGTTCCAGGTCTCTATCCCAATCCAAACTGCTTTGCTGTTGGGATCATCCCGATTTGTGACTTTTGGGAGGCTGCTGCTCCTGTGGTATCTCTTGAACATCTCAAGTTTCCCCCGCGCATTTTCAAAATTTAACCCCTCAAATGAGCACCCACACAAGCGCTGGAGCTGTTATATAATAATAATAATAAATTATATATTATTATTAAGTTTAACAACTGTGACAGTGACATAGATAAATCATCTGTGAGTTTTGATGCTACTCATCTCTCCTTTCGGCATTAGTTCCTTAATTTAGCCCTGAGAGAGGATATCCAGGCTTTGTTATATATTAAAAAAATGCCCAACATCTGACAGTTTCCCTTTCCTTTGCAGTATGGGAGATGCTGTGTCTTATAACATATCCTGCACCCTGACTGTTACTTACGCTGGCTGACCCCTTCATTCTGTTTGTGCTATGGTGAAGAATGTAACAGGCAGGCAGGGAGCTCCTTATTCAACAGAAATGTTTGCTGGAAATTCACTTTTTAGTTAGGACAAAAATGAAGGATGAATCATTCCTTGGAATGCTGCTTGGAGCAAGATCCAAGAACACAGAGATATCTGTTTGCACAGACATGCTGGGACACTGCTGAACACAGCGGGAAGGGGGCAGCATAAGTGGTAACTTCTCTATTTTTTTTCAGGAATTAAGGAAGAATATTTCAAGCAAGAATATTTCCAAAACTTCAGAGGAAGAATTCAGGCCACAGGAAAGAAAAGGAAATGGTCTCACGGGGAAGAAAAGGAAAACAAGAGAAGGCAATCCTGAATTCAGTCATGAAATGGAAACTATTTCTTCTGGTGTAAGACCCAGCTTAAGTCAAATTAAAAGATCAGGAAGGAGCTTCACAACAAACAAGTGTAAACTATGGGACTGTGTTTCTGTTCTTCTCTAAATATCACGTGCTCCCCATGTTCCCAGAATTGTGTGAAACTCTGTCCAGGAACCGGACTACAGTCCGTGTATTCATATTATCCATAACATTTCCCTGGATTCAGCAAAGCAAGCACTGAAATCTGAGGCTTTCAATAGATTAATTCCAGGTCAGTTTAGTTACAGCAGCCACCACTTAATAACACACTCGGGGCAGCCTCTAGCATCTTAGACACAGCAACACAATCCTCCCCACAGCCCAGATCTGAAGTAGAATTATGAATTACAGAATCAGAGGGAGAAGAAAAGCTTCTTCCACACTCTTCCTTCTGGAGCAGTCACGAGCTCTCCAGATCTGTGATTTCTTCTATTTCTAAGGAGATTCACAGCTACAGTCTGAATTTAAGGCACGACATCAGACTATCCAAGCAACCATTTCCATCCCCCAAGCTGTCTGCTCCGTCTGTGAACGTAACAGACATGTCCTAACCCCACGGATTTCTATATAATACTCACCAATACAGGCAGGGAGCAGCCGGGGGATCCATGGATATTGCAGGGAGGCATCAGAGCTCCGGCAACATCACCTCAGTCCTGAGCCAAAGAGAACCAGAACAAATTCAGTACCTGCAGCTTGAACCACATCAAAGAAACTTTTGATACTCAAAGTTATTATAGTGCAAATACTCACCCATGAGCCTGCTCCCTGGGGTGCTGGAAACTGGGATCCTGCCTTCACAGAGCAGCACCATCCCTCAGTGTCAGGGATGGATGTAGGGGGGGAAATGGGAGCGATCTGGCTTTGCATGAACCTGGCAAGCAGCGATGCCACCGGCTCTGCAGCAGGATTTAGCTCCTATTCCACTAACACCCAAATTCCAGTCTTTTCTTGTGGCTCCTGCCCGATTGTTTTGCAAAAACTGCACTAGATGCTACACAAATACCTCTGCTGGGACTTCGCTTGGGCTCTATTTTAGCATCCCCAAACACGTTGGGAGTTTGGCAATTATCTCCAAAGAGAAGCAGCACAAATTGCTACTTGGACAACACTTCTTGCTGTCACGCTGGTTATTGCTGAATGCATTTTTAGGGTATAAAACGGCACTGTGAGGGATGGAAAGGGAGGGGAAGGCAGAAGCAATGTCTGCACAGCCTCAAATGCCTTCACAAAGATCTATCACGATCAACACGAGACACAAAAGCAGCAACAGAAGCAAACAGCATCACAGAACACAAGGGAAGTTGGGTACCATGGATAAAAGTCAGTTACAGAAACAGGTAAGTGGGAAAGGTAGAGACGTCTCAGTAAAAACTGCCCTGTTTCAGGCAAGGCATTACAAATAATGTGGGAATTGCAGAATATACAGCAGGTTTCTATCCTGTACTGGGATCAGAGTTAGGCAATATTCCTGGATTATACACATTTCCCTCTTTGCTTTCCCAGAAAACTTCCAGCAAAGCCTGTAATGGGTGGCAATCTGCAAACCAATGGTTTTAAAAGCACTTATCAAACATTATGGATAAAACCAGCCATATCTTGTACTCGTGTGTATTAAAAATAACTAAACACTTAGTTCCCTTGAATAAAGGGAAAATTCCACAGGGCTGGAAGACAGCTAGTTCTATAGTAATATTAAGGAAACAGCATCATGCAACACAGCTCACCTTGCTTTAAATCACTGGAAAAGGACAGAATGGCTGAACTTAATCATTTAATAAAAGCAAGGGATGGAACAACTAGCAAGTTAGCATATGTTCGCCAATTAAGACTTGTGAAGATTTTTTTTTTTTTGTAATAGCATATAGCTGGCTGCTAAGTAATCCCTGTGAAGCAATGAAACTTGTGTAGATTTTAATTGTGTAACCCCTTCATTTGCTTTTTAAAAAAGGACAACTAGCCGGTACCAACCTAGCACATACAAAACAGGATCAGCCAGACTGGATATTGGGACTGGCTACTAAAAGGCAGGTAAATAATTGGAAGAGACTTGGAGAAATCCTTTCAGACAGAGTGTTATGTGCCAAGAATCTCCAGCAGCCACCGAGCGGGGCCCCGCCACTACCAGAGCAGGAACCAGAACCAGAAGGGAAATGACAAGATTTCCAGGATTAAAACCTGAGCGTAGGATTTCAAAGCACCATAACCCGGTATGACCAAAAGAGCAGGAAATTTCTCCTTGATTTTTGTGTTTATACACGAGAACGAACGCAGCTGTCAGAGTGTATTTCTACCGTACTGCAGGTCACAAAAAGGGTTTACTCTTTCCAGTGATAACTGATGCCTCGTGTCCATAGCAAAAGACTCCCCACCCAGTATGCACGGCCACGTGGACAGACACAGCTCCCACCTTTCTCAAACATCAAGGGAGAGAGGGATATTGCAAAAAAATCAGCAGAGATTGGGGGAGAAATAGCACTGACTCCCTAACTTTGGAGCCAGGAGCCGCACCAGATCTGTACTGAAAACACAGTTAAGAGCAGGAAACACCTGAGCTTGTCTCAGGCAATTTCCAGGCTCAGAGAATCCAATACTGGTATCACATTTCTCCAAGACACACCAAGGTTCTTGCACAGCTCTGTGAGGTGGGACAAACTGGGAACCATAAATGGTCTGTGGAGTTACCTAGAATCAATATAGTATTTCCAGAAGAAGCTGAGCAACACAGAGAAGGACAGGTAAAATATTTTGTTTCTCTGCAACATCTTTGTAAACAAAATCACCAGGAGATTTGTTTACAGCATCCTGCACCACAAACTTGGGTCTCAGGTAGTTTTTATTCCTGCCCTCAAATCATTTTTTTCAAGTCTCTCTTTCTCAGCGAAGATTTTTCTTCTTTGCACCCAAAATACTCCTCAATCCAACTCTTTATTACCAGGATTAACACTGCTGAGTTAAAGCAATGGTTAAAACAAATATTTTCTAGATTTATTTTACAAATAAAGATTGCACAACTGAAACAAAGAGGGATTATTACCTCTCCCACGCAGCCTTCCTTCTGCATGTACTTTCGGATAACAGACCAGATTTGGCATTTGCTCAGCAATCTTCCTCCGGTGGCAACTTCGAAGCTCTCGTAGGTCCCGTACTTCTCCAGGACGGCATGAATTATCCTAATTGCCTGGCACATATAAATAAAATACCAGTCAAAACGCCTTCTCCGCTCTCAAGTGCCTCTTCCACAGCACCAAAAAGCCCACCCATAATCAAGTCCAATTAAGAGAATCCCCTATACAGAATTCAAAACCCTGTAGTATCACGTTCTTGTAAAATATGGGGTTTTTTGGACCTACAAAAATAAAAATAAATAAAAAAAAATAAGATTGAGACTTCCAAAACATCAGCATGGTGGATGGGCACCCAGGACAGATACTAAAATAACAGGAGCCCCAGTAAATTCTTTCTGCATTTTATTGTTTCCCTTATCCTCAGAAATGCCCACGGCTGGAACAAGGCAAAGCAGAAGCAGCAGTACCATGTCATTCTGCCTCTGGATGTTACAGCCACGATTTATTTCAATCTTTTCTGCTTTCAATTCTCCATTTGAACTTCAGTGTTTGCAGGAGATCTATTTTATCAGCATATTCATTACCTTGGACATTCAGCACATTCACGACCTTGGAGTTACAAGATCTTTATTGCTCTGTGCTAGATGAATCTTACAGAATCAGAAGCAAAACAGAAAACCAGCAACACACCCAGCTCACAGCTAAGCTCTGGGGATTCAAAAGCATTAAAAAGTGGTTAAAATGACTGTGGTAGCTCAGATTTTTCTTCACAGATGTCTCCTTCAGTGAACTCTGTAGAAATTGCACTTGCAACGCAGTGCTGCAAGTGGGAACAGATGAAGGAGTCAGCCCTGCACCTGCATCTTCCCCCTGCATAAGTGAGAGAGAGTCCTATAGCATAACTTAGATGTAAGGGAAAATACTAATTATGCAACGTTGCTTCCTCTATACTTCAGACAGGGACTCAACATAACCAGTCTACCAAAACACAGCAATATTTTAATAAACACAGTACGCACCAATTTAGTAGCATTATAAACATATATAGCATTTATTAGCATTTATATAGCATCTTTACACATGAGTATTTTCTCCCCAAGAAGTGAGTTTGCAGCTTAGTCATTTGCAAACCACAGATTCCTCATGCTTATTAATATATATCCTATCTGGATGACTGCTATCACTCCGCTATTGAGATTTTCAGCCCCGAACACACTTTATCACCTCCTGCTCGGTTAATCTCTTTGCTCTTTGTCCTCCTCTCCTTATCCAGCTCCAGTTCTCTTCCAGGTTCAATCCCTCCTATCAGCTCATTCATTCCTAACCACCCCTCCTCAAACTTAGCTCCTTGGAGGGGTTTTAAACTTTGTCCCCTTTCAGAAGCTAAATCATTAGGGCCATTTCTGACACTGGTCCAAACAGGACCATTTTTTGGCATTTTTTGCTTAGTCACTATGAAACTTTGTCTCTCATCCCCAAAAATCTGTAGCACCAACTTGAAAGACACACGGCACAGGCGATTTGCAGGAGCAAAACCACAAAAAGACACATTCCTTCTGGCTTTTAGGAGAGGCCACAAAGAACATTGCTAGGATAGGCCATTTACTTATCTTAGAAGCCTATTTAATCAAAATATATATATTTTTAAACAGAAAAAGGAAAGGAAAAGGGCAGTGCATGAAGAATAGCGGGTTCAGCAAAAGAACTGGCGTGGCTGCAAAATATGAGGGGAGATGAGTTTTTTTTGTGTACTCTTGTTGCATAGCAGAAAACAACTCTAAATTATCTATGTTCTATGGCTAACTTAGGCTTTTTTTAAAAAAAAAAGCAGCTTATCAACAATGACTGCTGTTCCTAACGGAAAAAAAAGGGAGAGATTGGGAATATGTTGCTGCAGTTTGAGCAGAGGAGTGTGGACACTAATAGCATCTCTGTTCCTCTGCTGTTTAAATGAGCACTTGCCTTTTTGTGAAGCCTCCCCATCCACCTTCAAAATATTTTTGTGTTCTTCTCCACTTATTGAATATTTCTAAGCAATTCCTAGGCATAACTGGTGCAAACATATAGTGTTTGTATCAGAAGGCAGAAAAAACCTCTCTTCTCCCAGGACACATCGTGCACCACCTGAAGAACTTGCAGAGATTGGTAGAAATATTTAATACCCTGCTTACAAAAGGACATGTTTTCCCTTCTAGAAAACCATACTTAACCCGCCCAGGGATGCGGGGTTAGGGATTGCTTCCCACCCGCTCCTTGCTCGCGACTTCCATTGTAACCAACAGGATTCCCAAGGACACCCCTAGCAGCAAAACATCCCCGAAGGACCCTAGTTTCCTAACCGCAACTCTGCATCTGGGAAGGAGACACAGCCCGGTGCCCACGGAAGGGTCCAGCGCCCTGGAGGAGCGCTGGAAGCGCCAGGAAACAGGAACGCGCGGAGCTAGCGCGGGTTTTGGGGCTAACACGGGCATCTCGGGCCAGGCCACGCACCGGTGCCGCGCTCGGGCCCTACCTGCGCGACGAAGCGGTCGGAGGCGGCGCGGTACTTGTCCAGCACGGCGCCGGGCACGGGCTCCGCGTACTCGAACTGCGGGTCGTAGGCGAAGCGCGCGCGGAAGAAGCGCTCCCGCTCGGCCTCCACGTTGCGCGGCCGCAGCGCCACGAGCAGGCACGGGCTGCGGCGGGCGCCGCCGCCGGCCTCGGCGCGCGGCCGCGCGATGTGCGGCAGCGA
>VWPW01031020.1:0-175244 GCA_013389825.1 Crypturellus undulatus
TGCATCGGGACTGAGGTGTAGCCTGCAGGCAGCAACATCCCACCTCAACTCGGGTCCATGCCAGGCTCTGCAGAACGATTCGAATGCAGAGAGGCTCACGGGAATGCCTGCATGCACACGCTGAAATAGAAGTAGTCGGTTGTGCAGGCTACACCTCAGTCCCAATGCAAATGCCTTGAAGCCCTGCAGGGAGATTTTTTCCCCTCACTCTTCACTGATGCTTGCCTCTTGAGGAGATACCCAAGTCCTTTTGCTGCAATTTGCTCTCCTAAATCAAGTGCCTGAGAAATGTGTGTGACAAAAGAAGACATTGCACCTCAGTGGTTCAAAAGGATGTGTTTCTCCAGGAGGAACTGTGCCACCACATAAGGCACAAGAGGGAAGAGGCTTGCCAGAAAGCTGGTGCTATTCCAGGATCCCCACTATCAAGACCAAGAATGGGGCACCCCAATGAGCAGGACGTTGAGCAAAAGGTGGCAGAAGACCTGCATGGACCAACAAGGAACTCGTGGCAAAGCTCCGATCAAAGAAGGAAGTAGCAAAGACGGAGCATGGGAGCAGACACAGGCCACAGGCCACAGGGAGGAAGCCAGGGACACTGTTGGAGCTTGGAGGCGCAGGGCTAGGAAGGTCTGAGCCTTCCTGGAGTTGAATCTGGACAGGGATGTCAAGGACAACAAGAGAGCCTTCTCTAAAGGCATGTGGAACCAAAAGAAGACTAGGGGAAAGATAGGCCCACTGCGGTGGAATGGGGCTGGGGCCCTGGTGACACAAGGCACAGAAAAAGCTGAGGTACTGCATGCCACCTTTGTGTCAGTGTGAATTGCTAAGAAGAGGTTGTTAAGGCAACATGCAGAAAGTGAAGGTCTGGAAGCACTGGCAGCACTCCTGCACAGGCGTTTGCATGGTGCTTTCCTGGAGAAATGATATGAAAATATTAATAAAAATAATTGAATCACATTTACCCATAAAAAACACTACTCATTATCTTTATTTGAACAGTCACAAAGGCAAAAATGTAACAGGTCCGTGTGTTCAAAGAGAGTGGAGGGAGTGAAGTGGTCCTTGCTGATACCTAGGAATTTCTTTCAGCTAGGCTCAGTCTTGCATTTTGTGTGATTTTGTGTAAGCTTGGAATTACATGTGCTCCAAAATAAATAATGAGTGTGACAATTCACAGAGCAAGGTGCTGGATGTAGCAAAAGTCTAATCTCTTGGAGTGGGTGAGAAAAGAAGTTGGTTCATGGGCTGTGTGGGGCTGGGGGGCAGGATTGCCCATCTGAAAGCTGAGATCTGGCCCAGCAGGATGAAAAAAACCTGTGCTGGGAATAAAAGAAGAACATGCTGAGTGTTTTCCTGTTTTGAAGTCCATGAGATTTGCAGACCTAGAAGCACTCCTTCACAGGCATTTGCATGACCCTTTCCTAGAGAAGTGATCAGGAAATACTAAGGGAAATCAGAGAATCACATTTGCCAAGAAAAGACACTACATATCTTTATTTTTACAATTTTATTTTTACAATTTGTTTGCCCACGGCCACCTTCTTTTTACTTTTCTCTTTGCTCTTCCTCTTTGCTTCTTTCTTCTCCTTTTTCCTTTATCATTGCCATCCTTTCCAGGTTTCCTTTCCTTGCCTTACTTTTGCATTCCCATTTCTTTTGCGTCTCCCTCCTTCTTTCTCTTTGTCCTGGAGGCTAAGCTCTCTGCAAGCACGTGCTACCCACAGGTTGAGACTGCCTCTGTTAGCTAAAGCCAGACATCTCTTTCAAACCTCTGATCACATGCATTTGCAAACCCAGTAGTCCCATTGATATGTCAGCTCTATGATCATTTTGTGGAAAAATATCCTGTTTCCTGGGGCTTTTGAAGGGAATGATTTAAAAATCGCTTATGTCCAAACTTGATTTCTTTGGCAAGATTGCTCCCAAGGGAGCTTCTCTGCCTAAGATCTACTCTATCCCAGTTCTCTCCCCAGTGCCAGGTTTATGAACTCTCAGTTTCTGAGAGGCTACCAACACTTGCCGTAATGGTGAAGCAGCAAAGAGATTCTCGTGCACCTCTTTTAATGCTCAGGGCTCCCTTTTAATATACATCATAATAAACTAGAAGTTATCCATTCCTCCTAGTCCAAGCAGGCAGTCTGTTACTTTACTGTATATTGACAGAAGAAGTAAATATGAGGGAAAAAATCACTGCAGGGCCTCCTTTCCTTTCCTTTCCTTTCCTTTCCTTTCCTTTCCTTTCCTTTCCTTTCCTTTCCTTTCCTTTCCTTTCCTTTCCGAGAGCCAACAAGTGATTAGTCTTTTGTTTCTTGGTGGTTCCAGTATTCTTTTACATATGAGTCATATGTCTAAATATTCAAGGTCACCAGTGACCACCTCCTGGCCGGATTTACAGACTTCACCCTCCTTGGCCTAGCAATGTCTCAATGCACTCACTTCTCATATCTTTCCAGACTTCGCAAAATTTGTGCTGTACTTTTATTCTCTGGGGACAAATGGTATTAGCCTATCAATTTTTGTTTTGTTTTGTTTTTGTTTTTTTCCCTTTGTGATTTCCATAGCCCTTGCAATGACCTGCTGGTGTCTTTGCTGGGCTTATTTACTGGGTACCATATATAACATATTTCATGTGGAAAAAAAGATGTACTCTAATATTTTTGGGTACACTCCCTCCATTTCCATGATTTACAGAAACGTTATTTTGAAGCAAAGTGACAACTACTCACTGCTTAAGGGAGAGGAATGGAATTTAATTAGGCAGGAGTCATGTTGGGAGTTCCCACAACACAGTATTCAGCATCTCTTGTATGTTGAATAACTAGTACATTAGATCTGACTAAGAGATGAAAGCATTGTAAGTTGGAACTGAGGGCTATGTTTCCAAATCTTCACTGCCTAGCTTTCTGGGTGGCTGTCACTACATGCACATTCACATCTTTGATCTATGCACAGATATATGCCCTGACCCTACCTGTGCAAGGTGGGGACAAGATCTAGGATCCTGTTCCTACAGATCCTCAGAAGGTTAGATCAGGGAGCTGCTCATGAGCAAAATTATGAATGCAGATAATTCCTGTCAGGATAGGGTCAGAAAGTAGATTTACTCAGACTTTTGGGGATGTTACTCTAATTCTTCATAAAATGAAGATACATGAAATTAGAGATGTAAGAACTGTACATCTGACTGTGTGTGTGCTGAGTGCTACTGCAGGGCAAATAGAATCTTAACAGCCATCTATAGGAATATAAAAACTCTATAAATTTCTACAGATGACAAAGCAAATACATAACATGCATAGCAGTTCTCTGCAGTCTAAACATACTAATATTCAATCTACAATGTCCTGATAGTGTGTTTTGCTGCTTTTATGCAGTATTGCTTCATTAATTTCCATGGATATGCTTCTAATTTAAGTTGTGGTACTGCAGCGTGAGGCTTAAGGTGGGTGTGTAAGGACTGGCTTTCTTGCATTAATAAAAAGTAGTGAAGAAAGGGAAAAAAACAACACAGCTAGTCTTGTACTGGCATCTGACGGCAGAAGTGCTGTGTAACTCTCAGGAGGCAATTTTTCTTCTTTGCTCTGTGTGAGTGCTGTCTTGACTGCAGTACCAAGATCTCTTAGGGTCCATGCACTTGAATGAAATGGGAGACTAATTGCAAAGAAGCCAGAGGAGACCAACAAGAATGCTAAGAGGTTTGGAAAACATGACCTGTGAGGAAAGGTTCAAGGAAGCTGGGTTTGTTAGAAAATAGAATCCTGAGGTGGGACTTGTTGAAAGACTTCCAGTATTTAAAATATCACTGTAGAGGGTTATAATAACTTATCCCCATGGGGCTATTAAAAAATGGTTTAATATGTGACCAAGCTGGTTTAGCTTAGACTTTTGGAAACATTTGCTACTTTAGGAAAAAACAGGATTGGGTGGGGGGAACACCTAGACAGAGATGTTAGTTTTGTGATAGGAGTTTTTTAAGGATAGATCAGACATATGCTTGCCAGAAGATTCCTACACACAGTTATTTTGCCCCTGTGCCTGGCGTGGGGAAGATGTTCTCCTGAGATGTCTTCCAGTCTTGTATTCCTATGATTTATGGTCTACATGTGGCTAAGAACTCTGCTGAATCAGAGCCTTAGATTACAATCAGTTCCTGGATATGGAAAGCTTCGTTTAGAAAAATAAGCATCCATAGGCTGGCTGTGTGCCAAATGCTCTTCCATCCTCCTAGCAAAGGTAATTCTCTGCATATCATCCAAGTTTCCAAGTTGCCATTGACAGAATTTTCTGCCTTGTTAACTACTTATTCAGCTGAACTGCATCTGCAGCAACAAGGCAAGGAAGCAGTTTCTGAAAAGATTTTGCCAAGAAACCTTGACTGAGCCCAGGACACTCCAGAGGCTGACTTCCTTTCACAAAGTCATTCTACCATATTTTCCAATATTTTTACAGATGGCTTGGTGTTGGAATACTGTTCAGGAGCAATGGTTGAGAAACAAAAAAATATATTAAAAAATATTAAGGGGTCACATGTGTAGCCAGAAGATAAATCTGAGACATAAGCCAGAATGTATGTGGAGCAGGTGTTGTCCCACCAATCCCTTCTTTCTTTCCCGCCAAGCACCTCTTCTTTCTTTCATGCTCAATGCAGTTAGCCTAGAAAGGCCTCACATTTGTTTTGGGGGAGGGAGGAAAGATGAATGGAAGCACATGGCCAGGACAGGACTGCTGTGTTTGCATCCATGTGTTAGCAAGGACATGTGAAGAGAGAAGAGGAAAGGGCCATGATTCCACATTTGACTGAGACATTTTCTACTATTTTTTATACAAATTTGGCTACTGTGGTCTGGATCTTTATGCAGTGTATAATTCTGATTGCCCTGTCTCTCCGAATTCCACACTGACTCATGACCTTGGGCCTGCAAAGACATGGACACAGCTGACACAGATGGCTGGCCCAGATGGTCCTACCAGCCACGTGCTCAGCCAACAGCTGTAAAGCTCTGAGCGATCACAGGAAACTGATAATATGGAAGCTAAGATGAAAAAGGAAGAAGACAAATGCTAGATATGTGTAAAAGATGTACTGCCATAATGATGATACAGATATCATCATCTTGCAGGATATACAACAGACAGATGTGATCAAAGGCTGCTTCTAGTTGCTGTTTTCTTCTTTTTTAATGATGACTTCGCCTTTGACCTATGCTGGGACTTGAATACCATTTGGCCACTGGAGGGCAATCCAAACTGTTCACCACAAATACTTGAAGCTCTTGGCTTGTTAAGTAACAGTGTCCTAGTATGACTCAGATGCTGTAGTTTGTCTTCCGGCTCTCTCCCTCTTTCCCTTTGTCCTCTCCTTTCACGCCTGCCCCTAATAGACAGGTTTTGTAACTTCATAGTTACAAAAGTTCTACAATAGTCTTTATTTAAAAAAAAAAAAGTCAGTTGTGCTAAAAGAAGCTCCTCCACCGCTAAAATTTATAGGGATCACTTTGCTGTGGAGTCACCTCGCACTTGGGTCAGTGCTTACGCTTCGCTGATGGAGTCCATGACACATAGGATATTTGCATTGCTAAAAATGACTGGTGCTTAACTAATGCCAAATACAGTAACAAGATGTTGAATGGAGGTGGGTTTTATAATGTTATGCCATGCAAGTAGTGCATTACACTGTTCTAACTAAAATTTATCTGGCAAAAGATTTGTGGAGATATCCAAGAAGGACACTGCATCCAGTACAAGACAGGGGGGTCCAGGCACTGTTATCTCCATACATTCTGCATAAAAATCAGGCTTCACCTAATCCTATCTAAACTTTGCAAAGGATGCAGAATAGCATCAAAAGGTATTTTTTCCCTTCTTTGTCTTCTTCTAATCATCTCCACCTCCAAGGTTTAAGGAATGCCTGAATGTACCTGGAGGCTTTTCAGTAATCAGTCAAACTCCACTGCTAAATGAGTAGGTTTCCTCTTGCTCCTGCAATTCCCACAGGAGTGGGCACAATAAAGGTCTTCCAGCCGGGGCTGTCTTTCTAGGCACAACCTGACATCTTTCAGACTGGAGGTGTGAAACAGCAGCCTCTTCATGAAATGGTCAACGCACCAAATAATACACACCCTGAGATATCCTGGTCACTCCTCATACCCAGTGTTAGAAGGCAGCCTTTTGGCCACCTCACTGGGGCTCCCAAGGCTCCCAAGACCATGGAGTCCTGCACTCTGTGTGGAGGTTGAGAAAGATGGAGGCAGATAACTTAGCAGGGACACCCTCAAAAACAGATCTGTAAACCTAATTCTCTTTGGTGTACAATTTCTAAATTCAGTCTGTATCACTCTGGGACAGATGAGGGACCCAAGACACTCAAGACATGATATGAACCATATTGTGTGGCACCAGGTGAAGGATTCCAGGTTGCTCTGAGTAGCAGTAAAAGTAGCAGAAAAGGGAATTTACCAGAAATTGGAATGTGATACGAGCTGATCGGAGTGACTATTGCCTGAATGTTTCAGAGGAAAGGGGTCGATTGCCTCAGGGGCTGGTGAGCACCTGTAGAAGGGAAGGAGATGAAAGCCCTTCATACTTCATGTCTCCTTTGACAAAGGGCACAAAGAGAATGTGTTTTAATTTGTACCCATTACCCATTGTCCTGTCACTGGCCACCACCAAGAGGAGTTTGGCCCCATCCTCTTTACATTCTCCCCTCAGGTATTTATATATATTGATCAGATCCCCTCTCAATCTTCTCTTCTCTAGGCTAAACAGGCCCTGCTCGCTTAGTCTTTCCTCATACAATAGATGCTCCAGTCCCTTAATCGTTTTTGTAGCTCTGCGCTGGACCCTCCCTAGAAGCTCCACGTCCCTCTTGTACTGGGGAGCCCAGAACTGCACCAGGGCTGGGCAGAGGGGCAGGATCCCCTCCCTCAACCTGCTGGCAACGCCCCTCCTGATGCAGGCCAGGATCCCATTGCCCTTCTTGGCCATGAGGGCACATTGCTGCCTCACGGTTAACTTGTTGTCAACCAGGACTCCCAAATCCCTCTTTGCAGAGCTGCTTTCCAGCAGGTCAACCCCTAATCTGTCCTGGTGCCTGGGGCTATTCCTCCCCAGGTGCAGGACCCTGCACTTGTACTTGTTGAATCTCATGAGGTTCCTCTCTGCCCAACTCTCCTTCCTCTCTAGGTCTCTCTGAATGGCAGCGCAGCCCTCTGGAGTGTCGGCCACTCCTCCCCGGTTGGTGTCATCTGCAGACTTGCTGAGGGTGCACTCTGAGCCCTCTTCCAAGTCATTGATGAACAAGTTGAAAAGCGCTGGGCCCAATACTGATCCCTGGGAGACACCACTAGCCACAGGCCCCAAACTAGACTCATCCCCATTTATTCACAGCCCTATGGTCATGATAAAGGCAGAAGATGCAGAGCCGCAGCAATGGAGTGGTAGGGGTAGCGGAGCGCTGGCAACTGTAGTAGCTGCCACAGCTCATAGGGACAGAGGCTTCTCTTGGCACAGGTCAAGTTGAACAGGCATCCTTGTTTGCTTGGCCCTGGCATGAACCAAGGCAAGGCAGGGCTTTATTGAGAAGTTGGAGAGACGTGGAAAGAGTACAAGTACTTGCCATCCTGAGAAGTTCTCTGTTAAGCCACAGAGATGCTCTTGTTTATATAAAGTGGAAAATAAATAGAAATGAAAAAGAAAAATAATACTTTTTTTCCAAAAATTACAATTCTCCTTACAGGTTTCTCAGCAGATTCCATACAAGTATTATTGTGGTTTAATATGAGAAAATATAGCGGGGTTTGCTTTGCAAAACTTGTACTTTCACACTTGTGCTTTCTTCAGTAAGCAAAGAGAGAAAGATTGGGTGGCTTATTTTTGTATTACAGCTCATTCACATATCAGGGTTGAACATCATAAGTCCCTGAACTACTTCTTAGACAGGCTTCTCCTTGTCTCTGATTGTTAATAGCTCTCCTAGTGCAGAAGGGTTCATGCAGCATTTGCTTCTTATACGCCTTATATTAAAACATTCACTGATAACTGTAGATCAAGGAGGTCACTAACATTTCAGGTCCCTGAAAAACAGGGAAATTCTTAGCAAAAAAAGGCAAGGAAGGAAACTGCTGTCTCCTAATCTTTCTTCCCGTTCTCTAACCCCATTTGAGCAAATCAACACCACAGTTTGATTTTGATACTCGGTGCACAGAGATATCCCAATATCTCATCTCTGATGCAGAATCTGTCGCAATCCCTTCAGGCAGCTTCAAAAGCCTGAAACATGGGATTAATTTAGCATCAGCTATGTTGAACATATTTTAAAAGGTTCTCTGTTTGAAGTCTTTACTGAGTGCTTAGGAACTGAAATCCCATGTCAGAAGCCAGAAATACTGCCCAGTCAGTGAGCCTTGCATTTCAGATGTCTCAGTGTGTTGCTTTCTAATAACAGAGGACTGATGGTCTTGGCCTGCACCGGCACCAACATTCTCTCACCCTCACACTGTGAAGGAAAACAAGCTCATTGCTTTGCTGGGATGCTTCAAGGACAGCAGGCTTTTTCCACTCAGAGACAGAAGTTCAGACAGAGAGGGAGAGGTAAAGAAAAAATTCACAGCAGCCATGGCTTTTCCATTCAAGTTATAATGAGGTGTTACTGGGAATGACTGACTTCTTACAGAATGGCACTGACATTTGCAGATGGATTTGACTGGGACCAAAGCTTGGAGAAAGTCTGGAGCACCACCCTGTCTTCCATGCAGCTCTGTATCAAGATGCCATAGACACTGCAGCCCTAAAATGTACCACCTCTCCTCATTTACCCCAGGTCCTTCTGCCCAGGACTCACCTCTGCATGCATCAAGTAGGCTGTTTGCTAGCAGGGAGGCTACAGTGGAGTCCTGACACATCACTGGGGCAGAAATTAACCCATTGATGAGCTAATTTCTTCTCGTGCCAGGCTGCTGGCCACCTTCCCTGCTCTTGGCAGCCTGCCTGTAGTTCCTAGAGTGATGAGTCCTGGAAGTTGTGGGATCTTAAGCTCCCAAACAGGCAACCTCTTTCACAGCTTCTCTAGGGAGGGGTGGGTGGAGGCCCCAAGCTCCCAGCTCCCAGTTACTCTAGGTAATGGTGAAGTGGAACCCTGAAAGTGACTGGCCCTCATCTTGAGAGTGCCCAGATTGCTTGGATAGCCCAGGTTTCCCTAGATGCACTGCAAGTAGGATCAGTCTGGAAATCTTGAATGTAGATTTGGGTTCCAATGCCAGCTGATACATCATACATACAGCATGGGTGTCTAAGCCCTGCCATTTTCTGGTCCTGCAGGCCTCTCAGGTGGAGGAACCACATGAACCACTACGCACACCTTTCCAGGTGACCATCTTTTGTGCACTGCCCAAACCACTGCTAAAGTCATAGGCTGGACATTTTCATCTCTTTTTTCCAGTATATGAAATGATCCTGTATATAGAATACTACATATAAAATGATAGTCTATATATAAAATATTATTATATCTATAAGACAATTGTAAGAGACTGTTTTGGATTGTGTTTGTCTTGACATTGTTGCCACACTATTTACCTCAGCAATCTGTCTCTGGGAAGACCATGATATCAGCTCGAGACCTGAACAATGACATTCTCGGTAGATTATGTTTATCTCAAGCTTGTTGCCTCATCATTTGCAGTTCTTGACCTTGGCATCCTGTCCCTAGGAAGACCGTGATATCAGCTGGAGACCCGAGTGTTCTCAGCAGAGCCCACCAAGCTCTGCTTAAGCTCGAGTCGGGTGAAGAGGAGCACCAGAGCACGCGGCATGTATGGCATGGACAACATATATCAAAAAAGTTCAGGAAAGTGGGCAAACTTCTCAAGAACTGGGACAGCAAAAGGACTGCGTATTCCTCCCTTGCAGGAGCTTCTTTTTGTGAGCTCTTCTCTGAGAGATCATCACTGCACCAAGGCGGAGCCAATGAAACATAGCTGGACTGGTGTTGGTGGTAACTAATCTTGCTGCATCTGTTCTGCTTCTTTTCTTATCTTTCTTTATCCCTTCTTCTTCTCTCTGTCCTATCGTGATTATGAGAATAGCTTACCCGGTTGTATGGCATTTGACCCCATTTGTGTCTTAATCTCGCTCTTGGGATCATATCAAAACCTCACCCGACAGTGGATCGGGACAACAATAAAATTTTACAGTCCATCCTTAAACCTTTTCTTTTTGAAGTCATAACAGTAACCATTTTACTATAGCTGAGACATGACATGTAAAATCACCAGAGAAAGGAGAGACTTACAGAAATATGGAAGAAGGAGGGTTTTTTTATATTCAGATTTGGGAAATGGCTACAAGGATTCCATTAGCCAGACTTTAAAGGGACTGGGATGTACAACAAAAGCCAAATCAAATACTGAGAGCGATGTAAGCAATGAAAAAATGGGAAGTTGTTTAGCAACATACACAACATTGGAACAGCCGTGCCGTAAGTTATGCACACATGTCAAATGTATTTTGGGTTGCTGGTGCCAGAGCACTCAGCTAACCCTCAGAAAACTTATTCAGACACACTGTGCTTATATTTCCCTCTCAACAACAGCTTGGGAGGCAATCACTATAGAGAAATGTACAGTATTTATTTATTTCAAACAATCACTTGGGCAGAAAATGTTCTGCAGCTTGGACTCTAATTCTCACCATATGGTGTTTAGTAACTCCATATGCAAGGTGCATTGTACAGTTTCCACGTGCCTGCATGTACTACCCATGTACTGCACCAAATGGCGACAGGCTGCAGGCAACTCTACGTAGTAACTTTGTCTTGTGCATCACATATCACAAGTCAACAAGTACACAAATATTTCTGCCATGCTATGATAGAACTTCTTTTTACTCTCTCAAAAAAAGATGCGTTTTTAAAGGATACATTTGCTTTCTGGTAAAATAAAGCTTTTACCAAATAGTGTTTCTTCAGCATATGCATTGGTCTTCCCCCTGAACCTAGTCTTTCTCAGTGCAGCAGGTGCCCCTCTGAATTGAAATTTCTTTGATGCAGTATCTGTGGGGAAAAGAGGCACCAATAAGCTGAGCATGCCTTTTTGATTCGTGTTTGCTCTCACAAGGTCCTTTGGGAATGGTTTAGGTCAGAAATTGCCTGTATTGCCATAAAACTGAACTCTGGGATTCCTTTGCAGGCTGCAGTCATAGGGGGATGAAGAAATCTGGGGGAAAGAAGTAAGTAATAGGACTTGGTTCCTCTGTCATCTTGAAGAGGTGGCTGACATAATTTGTGTGTATGCTTTAAAAGCAGCCCGCATTTCTCCTTGAATTGTTTTCTTGACCATGCTAGAAAAGTCATATTTTTCTGAGGGATCTACAAGCAGAAGAATGCTGACCAAGAACACTGTTTTTTCTGCCTTTTCCCTCAAGTTTGGGAAGGAAAGAGCATTAGTGTTTTCTTTCAGTCCTCACAGTAGAGTTTTGGGAAGAATATAATTCAGAGTTTGGAGCACTGTGTGGTATGCAGTGTCATCCATAGCACAGGACACAGCAGAGGGGCATTCTGCTTCCTCACGGCTAAAAGGGAATAGCAGGAGGATCAAGTTTCCTCTCTGAAGCAAAACTAGTCATCCTTTTCTGCACGTGACACCTAGCATCTTCTGGTTACCGGTGGCATGTCCTTCACATCTCTGTTCCTGTTTGACTTGCTGTTTCTGTTTCAGAAAGCACTCAAGATACTGAAGATTTTTTTCTTGCAGAAATGTTTCTAGCACAGCCATCAAATTGTTTTCCTAAGCATTTTAGTAAGAAAGTAAGTTATTTAGATGAAAAGAAGAAATAGTCACCTCTAGGTCTGAGCTGAATCAAATGTCAGCAAGCATTTCTGTTTGTTTTTGGTTTACACTTACTACAAGGTATCAGAAACTCAGGTAGAGAGAGAGGATTTTTTACAGCTTTCTTTTTCCAGACCAAAGATAGGACAGATTAATAGATAACTATTTTTCTTTTCTGTAGAAATTTTCATTTGGTCTTTTGACAGCTAATATCTCCACTTGCCAGCACAAAATGAAATCAGCTGATGTTTGTGTTGGCAAAAAATGGAAGACTTTTCTATTATTCCATCCATTACAATATATTACATTAAGAAGCTCATGTAGTTGGCTACCAACAATATGAGATCAGAGTACAATGAACAGTGATTCATGCTAGTGCATGCTGAATTTGCTGGGGAAGCATGTCACTGCAGAAGCAAATGTGAAACTCCTTTTATTTAAGTTTTCTGGACCAAGGCGAGTTCTTCCACATTTATGTGGCTCCTAGCACACAGAAGTTCTGATCCAGGAGCAAGTCAGAATAACAGAAACATTCCAGCTGTTCTGTGCTGGCCTTTCCTTGGTGTCCCGGGCGCAGCCACAGCAAGAAAGTAGCACCTTGACCGGCCTGTGCTGCCTTTCCCGTGGGCCCTGCGAGCAGCGTGGGCTTTTTGTAACTTCTCAGTCCCCTTCAGAGGTACATGCTGCTCCCCAGGCGGCTCTTGATTCCTGGCAGAGAGGCATTTCTCCCCAACCCTGGCTTGCCCTCTGTGGGGGTGTGCAGGGTTGTTTGGACTGCCCAGTTCTGCCTGGCCGTGTGCACAGAGCTGTGTGAAAGTTGCTGTGAGGAGACTTTCCAACATGTGAACCACGTGCACAGCCCAGTGGGGCCCTGTGGCCACGCGCTCATAAGGTTGCAGCCATGGGTTGGTAATTTTTTTTTTCTTCTATCTTTTTGACTTTATATTTTCCCTTGTTTTTCTTTCCTTATTTCCTTTTCCTTATGTTACTCTTTCTTCTTTTCACTGTATTTTCTTTCTTTCCTTTTTTTATTTCCCTTCCTCTTTCCTTCATTCCCTTCCTTTATCTTCCCTGTCTTCTTTCCTTTTGCCGGTTCCCTTCCCTCTTTCCTTTTCTTCATTATTTTTTCTTTTTTCTTTCCTTCTCTTCCCTTTTACTGTCTTTCCTCTTCCCCTTTAACATTTTCCTTCTTCTTTCCTTTTTGTCTTTTTATCTTTCCTCCTTTTTTATTTCCTTTTTCTTATATCATCTCTTGTTTTTTTTTTCTTTTCCCTTTTTCCTTTCTTTTCAATCCTTAATTTCCTTTTCTTTTCTTTTCTTTTCTTCTCTTTTCTTTTCTTTTTTTTTCTTTTCTTTTCTTTTCTCTTCTTTTCTTTTTTTTTCTTTTCTTTTCTTTTCTCTTCTTTTCTTTTTTTTTCTTTTCTTTTCTTTTCTCTTCTTTTCTTTTTTTTTCTTTTCTTTTCTTTTCTCTTCTTTTCTTTTTTTTTCTTTTCTTTTCTTTTCTCTTCTTTTCTTTTTTTTTCTTTTCTTTTCTTTTCTCTTCTTTTCTTTTTTTTTCTTTTCTTTTCTTTTCTCCTCTTCCCTCTCCCTTCCTCCTTCCTCTTTCCTCCTTTCTTCTTTCTTCTCTTTTTCTTCTTGAAAAGGTCATGGGGACTAAGAGAACTGTCTGAGGACTGGAAGAAGGCAAATGTCACTGCAAACTTCCTCAGTTCCCAGCCCAAGGGAAGGTGGTGGAGCAGCTGATGCTCAACACCATTTCCAAGCACATGAAGGCCATAAAGATGAACAGATGCAAGATGGCTTCTCCAGGGTGAAATGATGCTTGAGAAACCTGATAGCCTTCTAATCTGGAAGTGCTGGGGGATATCGGTGGAAGAGCAGTGGCTGTTGCCTCCCTAGCCTCGAGTAAGGCTTTGCACACCATCCTTCCTAACATCCTGCCGGGCAAGCAGAGGAAGTGGCAGCTAGATGAACAGCCAGCGAGGTGGATTGCAAAGGGGGCTGAATGGCAGAGCAATTGGAGTTCAGTAACTAGTGGGGTAGCCTAGATTTCAATGGTGAGTGCAGTCCTACAGATTTCTCTGTCAGGGACCGGGATGATGGGACAGAATGCACCCTGAACAAGCTGGCTGGTGGCACAAAAATGGCAAGAGAGCTGATACAGCAGTGGACTGTGCTGCCATCCAGAGGGATCTCAGTGAGCTGGGGAAATGGGCCAAGAGGAAGTTCAAGAGAAATTCAAGAGAGCATCTCTCCTATGAGAAAAGGCTGAGAAATCTGTGACTGTTTAGCCCAGGGAAGAGAAGCTTATATCCATTCATCTAAATTTGTGAAGGTAGAATGTAAACAAGATGGACCCAGGCTCTTCTCAGCAGTACCCAGAGGGAGGATGAGATGAGACGGGCAAAAAATGAAGCACAGACAGTTCTGTCTGAATCTAAGAAACACTTTTTTGCTGTGAATGTGACTGTGACTGAGCACAAGCTGCCCGGAGAGATTGTGGCGTCTCCAACACTGGAGTTACACAAAATCCAAATGGTCGTGCCCCTGGGCAATCTCCCAGGTCTAGCTGACCCTGCTTGAGGAGGGTTGTGACTACATTGTCTCCAGGGGTGCCTTCCAGCCCCAGCTCTTCTGTGATTATCATAAAGCCATAGTAGTGGTGTTAGTGAACACAGCTTTCACAGCACTCCCAGGGATGTTATCCCTAAACAGCCTCCATGGGAATAAGAACTGCAGGAGGAAACACTCTGGGGGTGAGAGGAAAGTACCTGGCAAACCTCTTGTTACAAGTGCTGGGGTTCGCAGTGTCTCAAACAGGCTTGTGTCTCCTCCCATAGCCTCACATTACCATGTCCCTCTCATCACCTCCTCATCACCTCTTCTCACCCAACCTCCAGCTCTGGCAGAGGCCCTGGTGCCACAGTCTCAGCATGGGTCTGCCCCATGCCCTACTCCACAACACAGATGTGCCATGAGAAGAGCACCAAGGCACAGCCTGTGTCCTCACTCTGCCTCCTGGCTTTCAGTTGGAAATGGGTCCACAACAATCACAGCTTTCACTGACAAGCCAAGGCATTTCGTGACAGCACATCTGCACTTAAACTGAGTGCAAATAACCTACCTATCAGGCTGGATGAGCTTGATATTCTGGTAGGTTCTGCAGGAACCCTTGGGCAGAATGGGTGCTTTCGCTGTATGAACTTTCACTAAGTAGGGATGTTTTACTGTGTTTTTACACATGGATCTACTCTCATGCATCTGGTAATTAGTTTGCTCCCAAGAATGTGAAGTAATTTTTGGCCTCTAAATTAGAGGTATGAGATTCTGCTTTTTAACTCTGGTCCTTCTGGGCATTCATACAGTACAGGATGTTACATGAGCCTGTGGAAAGGCAAGAAAAGATTCCCCCATTATACTAAGAATAACTGTACATATAGGGTACCTATAGGGTTCCTATGGTTTACTCATTAGTATTGGAAAGAGGTTGTAATGAATTTTAGAACTTATGCCACTTTAAAGCAAGGGGTTTTTTGCTGCTTTAATATGTGCAGGGCATGATTCTAGGCAAAGCACAGATAGGTTTCACTGTCATCCTACTGGTGATGTAGTAGTTATAGCTATTTTATGATGGTTTACACATATTTTTTCAATAAAAGTATTTTTTTTTATTTCCACAGTCTTTGTTTATAATAATTTTAGCTGAAGGATCAGTGTCTTAATGTCATCTAAAAACACTTTCTTACAGATGTGTGTTGAAATCCAAAAGAGTTTTATCAGTAGAACAGTAGAAGATAAATGCTCAGCATTAAGCCACATCAGTATTTATTACTGTAAATAACATGATCTAACTCTCATAGGATAGGTAGGATTTTTGTTGTTGTTGCAAAAAGGCATAAGATTTAACCAGGTTATGTGCATAGGACTTTTTTTTTTGGCAGGAGGAAGAATATCATGAATCCTTTCATATTTGAGAACAGAGATGTCCATGCATAAAGACAGATGGAGGTTTTTCCTATGTATTAGAAGATTGAAGCAAAGAGCTGAAATTCTGATGAGTAGAAGGTTTGGACGTCAGTTTTATGTTCCGCTCACAGTCTTTAATACAATGCTTCAAAGAGAAGTTGAACATAGTACATTTTCAAGCAGCAGTGCAAGGAGAGGATAAGATTTCAGCTTCCCTATGCTAAAAACCTGACCTGAACTGTTTAAAAGCAACTGACATCACTTTTATCTTGACTTCCCTTTTTTAACCTCCAATTGAAAAGTGGGCTAAAAGCCTCTGGCCTCCCTGCAGAGGATCGGGAAGGGAGCAGTGCACCAAGCCTTCCATTGTACAGTGGAGTCAAGACATCCGCAAGGTAGACACAGAAGGTAACAAAAGAACATGTTTTCATATGGTGAATATGAGAATAATTATTGTTCTCTCTTGATAGGGCAATGGCAATGGGTTGCCAAAATATCCAGTGGCCCATTGCAATAGCATATTAGCCCGCTAAAGTACACACTACTGGCTAATTCCATGATATAATACATAAGAAGAGTTGCATTAACGCTTATGATATCTGGCTCCTCACGAAGAACTTCAGAGGATCGAACAGACACAAAACAAGTTGTTAGTGCTGTTCTATTTGCATCCCAGCTGAGGAGCAGACTCCCAGCTCTTCACTGACCATAGTCCACTTTGTTCAACAGAGGCGGTGCAGAAATCACCTTTAATGGCTGTTCCTGGGCTTCTTGCCTGGACTGGTAGATAAGAGATGCTCACTGGATAATACCTTCAGGGCTGCACGTGCCCTGCTGGTAATCTGGAGCTTGTGCTTACATCTATGTAACTGAAGATCCTAGATTTGTCACAATTCTCACTATATCCTCTAGGTACTAAATCTGGTATTTCCACCCCTTCAACTCCATAAAACATCAGAGCAATAAACAAAAGTAGCTGGAGCTTCTAAGAATATCCCCAGGCATTCAGGGTGTATCCAAGCATTGAATGCCAGCTGCAGCTAATAGGAGAGGAAGGAAAATTGATTTCCCCAAGCACATGGGCTAACAGCCATGGGCCTACTGCCCTTAGATCTCTTCCTTTGTGTAAAGAGCAGGAAAGATTTTGCAAACATCCTTACTTCCCCAGCCTCAAAGTAGAGGAATGTTTTTTTCTCTCATTTGTACTCTGGCCACCATATTTTACCTTGTCCTCTTCTGATACCTCCAGCCAGGCATTACTCTCTCCCCTTCTTCTACTACATTCCTTCTTTTGACATTCCTCTCTCAGCTCTCCCAAGCCCTCCTGTCGGAAGGACTCAGCCACAGACCACAGCAGCGATGCACATGAATCATAGAATCATAGAATCACAGAATGCCTAAGGTTGGAAGGGACCTCTAGAGGTCATCTAGTCCAACCCCCCTGCACACGCAGGGCCACCTAGAGCACATGGCACAGGACTGCATCCAAGCGGGTCTTGAAGATCTCCAGAGAAGGAGACTCCACAACCTCTCTGGGCAGCCTGTTCCAGGCTCTGTCACCCTCACTGTCAAGAAGTTCTTCCTTAAGTTCCCGTGGAACTTTTTATGCTTCAGTTTGTGGCCATTTCCTCTGGTTCTGTCAGTGACCACCAGTGAAAAGAGGCCAGCCCCATCCTCCTCACTCCTTAGAGCTCAGAGGGTGGTGATCAGCGGTGCGGAGTCTAGTTGGAGGCCTGTGTTGAGGGGAGTCCCCCAGGGGTCAGTCCTCGGTCCAGTCCTGTTCAATTTGTTCATCAACGACCTGGATGAAGGCACAGAGTGCTCCCTCAGAAAGTTTGCAGATGAGATGTTGTCAGTTTTCGGGGGACCTTACCCACCACTATCACCTTTTTGTTTTCTGCTGGCTACAGACAAACCCCCATGGGGACATTCATATGGATGAAAACAAGGCCATTTTGTATCCTCTGTTTTTCTGATTGTGCAAAAAAAAAAAGCCATTTCATTTTTTTTTTATTCAAATGGGAACATTTTGACACAGGAATTTTCTGTTGTTCATTGAACAGCTAGGCCAAATTTAAAAATATATCACACCTATTTCTTCAGAGGGACAATTTTACTTTAGACCAACTGTGAGCCACACATACGAATTTAACAAAAGCTGTGAGCATGATCATGTTGAGTTTTCTGTGCTTTAATGGGACTAGTCTTGGTAGTAAAACACATCAATGTAATGAGTGTTTACAGAATGGAGAACATTCTTGCCAGTCTACAGAAAACTGTATTTCTAGAAAGTATCAAAGTTCCCACCTATTTTTATAGGAAATACTTACTTAAAGGAGTCAAAAGCATTTTTGGTTTAAGACTGACAAAGCAGAGTGATTATGGCTTGGTTTTGATAATTTTTACTGAAAAGATTGTTCCAATATTCTTACTGAAACCATTATCAAACTTATGAGGTAAACTTTCATTTCAAAAAACAAAGCCAGCTCTTGTTTAGTAGCTTTAAGGTGTAAGGTTGTAATGCTTGTTGAGGATACAACCCTTTTAACAGTGTTCTTGGAGTTCTTGGACTAAACTCAGCTTTAGTCAGAGGTTTCATCCAAGTCTACAATTCAAAGTAAAAGCTGAACATTTGGCTGCATCTGTGTGTAGGAATATAACCAAGGGACCAAAGCTTTGTAAATGGAAATGTACAGTCATGATTAGCTGTTCAAAGAACCATTCTTCAGCCATAAAGTATATTCCAGTAAAAACTAAATACTGCCTGTCAATGTTATTCATTCTTCGTTTCCAATTATATTCCTATCTATAGAGTCAATAATTTGGCCTCCTATGTTTATTTTTATTTATTTATTTTTTTCTCCCGTGGCTTTTAGGTCTTTCTAATATCTAATCTCTAATCTCTTTCTAACATCTCTCTTTTTTTCTCTCTCTCTTTTTTNCATGGCTTTTAGGTCTTTCTAGTATCTAATCTCTAATCTCTAACATCTCTCTTTTTCTTTCTCTCTCTTTTTTTTCTTTTTACTATTTCCCCCAGCATACATTTGTTACTCAGGAAACAACAGGCCCATTGTTATGAGAAGAATTTGACTGTCACCCACGAGTGCTGTACAAAGTATGTTTATACAGCACTTTGGAATTTACGTGGTGGTTTGGGAAATGTGTAGGCATTCAAATGGTCATGTTTATGAATACATACATGGTGCTGTGCAAGTATTTTAGCTGCAGGACATGTGTAGCAGATATAGTTTTATTTCTGTTATTCTTAGCTATAAATACCATGAGCCAGGGTCTCAGCAGATGATGTGCATTAACACTGTGCCCTGGATTTGCTGGTTTTCTGCGCTGAGTAGTAACCATCTGTATGACAGTAGAGGCTAAAAACCCCACCTGAGAAGGCTGTGGGTGACAAACAACACATGTTGCAGCTGATTGCCCTCTTCAAGTCTGATCCAAAGTTAAGGGTTTTCCACTTTTCACACCGATACAGGACACCTTGTAAGACTTGGAGATGGGTCATACCTCCAAGGAATATCAACATACCCCTGTGGACTCAGAGACTGGTAGACAAAAAAAGGTGAATTAAACCATTTCTATTCATCCTGAAATAATAATGACTTTGAATTTACTGACACGGCAGTCTTCCTCTCTACCATGTTATAAAGCTAATTAAGTGTATGCAACTCAAAATGATCACGGAAGTTAAGAATAAGTGTACTGCCTGGTTTTATTTTTATTTGTTTTATGGTTTCTGAAACTCTTCTTGATGGCATGAAGCCCTAAGATTACAACTATCTTATCTGGTTTTTAATATTAGAACGCTCTGCCTTTATCCAAGAGAAACTCATCCCTTTATTTCAAAACAGAAGAGAGGGATCTGTAGAATCTGCTACTTGTTTCTAGTAAGCAATAGCTGAAGCATGCTTAACAGTGGAAGGGGAAAGCCATGATGCCTAGTGAAGATTTCTGACCTATTTTTCTGCCTTTTATAATAATGCAATAGAGAGTCAATTGATTCCCTTTAGAGTGAAGGGTCCAGCCACTGCCAGACTCTAATTCATCCGTTTGAATCTTTTTTCATAAATTTTTGAAAGACTTTACTAGCTGTTCATATCATCTTTCAAAGTAGCTCCAAAGGTTTTGGCATTCAGATACTAGACCTGTGCAACAGATTAGATGATCAGCTCATGTTTCTCCTGACTGAGAGTGTAATGGTAATAAAGATGAAGCTGATGATCAAAGGGAAGAAACTGTTGTTTTCTGTTCAGTGACCTCTCATGGTCTTTAATTTCATTTGTTCAGTAGACTTCGACCAATCATTCTCTTTCTTCAGAAAAAAAAAAGTTAATTCTGATGGCAATCAGCATGAAAGAAATGTGCAGTATCTTCTGCTTATCTTCTGGCTGAGGATATATTAAAAATGATTCTTTTTAGGAAGGTAGTATTTGAGAAAGATTCTCCCAAGTTAGTTCCTGTTCATAAATATTTTATAACTAGAAATGATCTCAGGTTTCACTCCAGAAAGACACTTAAACATGAACTTAATATAAGGTTTTCAATTTCAAATAACTGCAATTTTAATTAACTCCATTTCTTGAATCAAGCCTGAAATGAGGAAGACCTGACCAAGACTATTTACCAGAAAAGATTCAGTTGTCATGAACTTACTCTGAAAAATAGTAGCTGCTTCAGAGAGGGTCAGCTTGGTAGGAGGTTTGTTTGTAGCTTAAAGTGAGCAGTTATGCATGGAGAACAAAAAAATGTTGATTTTTAATTGACATTCTACTTTTTTCCTGTAACTGGCTGAGAGAAAAATACTGTCTGGAAAGATACAACACGGATGCCATTTGGAACAAGGTGCATTACATTCTTCCTGACTGTGAGTCAGACATTAGGTCTGAAGAAAAAAATCTGCTGCTTTTTTTTTGCCTTTTTTTCCTTTGATGATGAAAAACAAGCCACTGAAAATGGACATTGTGTAGAAGCAGAAACATTTCCTCTATGGGTAGAAAGCGAACCAAATTAGTTAAGAAAAAAGCATAGACTCCCTGACCCCATAGTACATTATTGTAGGATTAAAACTGAGATTTAGCAGATGAGAAGTAGAAAAGTTTGCTACTGCTAACTTTAAGGTGATAGAGTTGTACATAACTGTGAAAGCAAGGATTGTTTTCATTTTCTTCCATGGATTTGTTTTGCCTAGACTTTTCAGATTCATCTCCTAGGCATCTGCACATGCTTGTTAACTGATCAAATGAAAAAATCTAGAAAACATGTTTTCTGTGGTCTGTGCTCTTCTGACTCTCCATTTAGTAAGCATTTGTTGTAACAGATATGCTTCTGTATGACCAAGATGAACTCTTAATGTCTGAACAATAAATAAAAATGTCCTGCTAGGTTGATGTTCACAAATTCTTGCTCAACAAAATACTTATATGCCAAAACACTGAGACATATGATTATGTCTCAGTTTTAAAACTTTTAAAAATTTTAAAACCCAACACTATGTTTTATGATACTTCTTTCTTAGTTCCATTAGCTTTAATGGTATTTAAATCCATGTTAAAAGTCTTGCTCAAGATTTTCTGAAAAGTAATGGTTTGGCAGGGGATTCAGGAGCCTGGGAGGTTGCGGGTGACCTGGTCAACAGGTAGTTTGTCTTCCTATGTCATTAGAAAAGATTTAGAGTTGTAACTATTAACGTGGAAGAGCTCGGGGTCAGCCCCACGTAGCAAACAGATGTGCACCAAGGGGTGTGGGTGGGATGGTGAACGGCTTGTTCCTGACAGCTGTGCAGAGTGAAGGGCTTGCTGGGAGGAGTCCTTGCTGGGATTAAAGAGGAAAAGGCATTTCTGGCACCCTCTGGTATCTTTCCCAAGAACTTTGTTTGAGAGGCTTTGCTGTTAACTATAAACCCTCTCCCTGCCAAATGGAGAAGCATTTCAGGGCTATCAGAATACATCATCTCAAGCAGGCATGGTTTTGTGCTTGGAAGTTCTTAGGAAACATCCCTCCCATGTGTACAGTTGGGAGCCCCATCAGCCCCCATGCAGGGCAGCAGCCCTCCCTGGGCATGGATGGACATCCCTGTGAAGGCCATGGAGCTGCGGCATTTGTCATCAGCTGAGGAGATGACGTGAGAAGACTGGATGAATGCACAAGACATGGAAGGCAAGAAGAGAAGGACTTCTGGTACAAACTTAACAGTAGCTGAAAACTCGGTAAATTTCTCAGTTTAAAAAAATGGTGGAAAGTGGGGAGAGATGGGATACTGCCTTCTGATTATAAAGACAAATGGAGAGTCTAAAGAAAACAGACTTTACCAAAGGGTTATGAAAAAGTTACTGTAAAGTTTCTCTTCACCTTTTAACCCACCCTATGAATCACTCTGAGATAAGACTGAGCAGGGAATGGTCATATGGGAAGCTAAACAAAGACAGCCTTTTCTCTAAATAAATAAGCAAGCACTCCACCCAGGGATAATTACAAAAATGTAAAGCTGATCATTTTTTACCTCATATCCTTTGTTTTTGGACACTGTTTTAGACACTTGATGTGCTGGAAAAACCCTTGCTGTGTACTCCAGATCTGCTAAGTAAAAGGAAGCAAGGAAGTACTGAGGCATAACATCCCATTCCCCTCTGTCCTATTCCATGTGTAGGGAAAGTTCATTTTCAACACTCCTTTCTCCAGCTGAGCTCCATCAAACAACAAGAAACTTCTATGGAAAGATTCCTTTGAACTTTGGAGGAGTCTCTAATGGGCCAACCAAAAACAGTGGCATCCTCTCTTGATGTCTGTGATGGGATCAAGCCCATGTTTTCATGCTGAGCTAAGAGCTCTTGTGTTGGGTGACTGCACTGTCTTTTACTAAGTAAACCTATTGATAGTGCATGCTCATATCTGGGTTTACAGAAGTCAAATGTAGAGTATAGCAAGGCAGGGCAGAGCTCTACTCGGCTACTTTCCTCATGGGTTTTGCAGGCAGCTACTCTGCTAGCAAAACTAGGCTAATTTCCAGATAGTGAGGTATACTGTTGTAGCCCACCATGTAGCTGTAGCTGTGGTAGCTGTTGGGTAGCTCTAATTAAGTGTGGAGTGGGGAGGCATGTTACAATGTCTTGAGCAGGTATAGACATATATTTGACCAGGTGTTTATCTGATCCATTGTACTTTGACACATTAGATTTGATTGCCCTCTTTCAGTGCTGAAGAACTCCCTACACAAGGATCACATCCCTGCCTCTTTTCAAAGAAATTAATTTGCCTGATGATCGAGGGCCCCCTCGTCTGGTTACCATCACCAGGGCCAGGGAAGGATTGTGGACAGAATAGTGTAACAAAGCCTAGCGGTGAGGAAATGGTGAGGCTTGCTACATTGCACAGCAAACATAAAAGCATTTTTGGAACACTACTGCTTTATAAAGCATTGGTTATACCTAATGCAGACAGAAGATCTGTAAAAGATTTTTTTAAATGCGAGCATATTGTGCTTCTCAATGCTCCCAGTAATTTCTCTAAGACAATGTCTCAGTGGTTAGCACACTGCAACTATGCTGACAATTAAGGAAGTGATGACATATAAGAAATGGTCTAGGTTTATTTTTATTAGTGTCTTTTTTTTGTACAAGGATTTTAATTTAATTAGGTCTAACAACATTTGAAAAATTTTGGTTCAATTAGTTTTGTTTGAATTGGAAAAGGAATATCTACTCTTTCTCACTTTAAAAATGGCATTCATCACCTTGGGAAGAGACTGAATCACTAATGGCTTACTAACACAAATCTCAGAGACTTCACCCTCCCATCACCTCTCCTTAGCTCAGCCACTTGTAGGTAGTTCCCTTGCTGGTCTCAGTAAACTTGACAACCATCACACTGCATCACCCGGGCTGCCATCACACCATTGCATCTGTCTGTGCAACAGGCTCACTTCTTTTAACCTTTTTCTTCTGCATTATCTATTTAGATACTATGCTCTCTAGAGCAAATATCAATGCTTGGAATGATAAAACCTCTTTCTTCCTTGGAAGAAAATAAAAATAAATAAAAAATAATAGCAATTATGACAATAAAACAGCGATAATAACAGCAGCAACAAATCAACCTGGTTATTTGTGGTTTATTTCTCTCTTTAGTGAATGCTTGGAAAAATAATTAAATTAATATTCTTGCTGCAGCCCTTCCACACAAGAAAATGTATGAGTGACAGCTGAGTCATGATGAATGCCCTTGCAGGGGCTCTTAGAGAATAGAAGACAAAGTAATGCATCTTATTGCATTACTTCCAGGCAGTCTTCAAGGTAGAAGGTGTCTTAGCTAAACACCATCACCCCAGCCCACTCAGAGAGACCTTTCTGCACTAATGTCATCATGTACTTGAGACTGTACACATGCTGTACATGCTGTCACCCATCCTATACTGACAGTTCTCCAAAGAGCTGAGCTACAATGAGGTATCACTGTCTGCCCAGGACACCTCCATTTGCCATGAACCCCCTCAGAAGCCCAGACAGAGGAGATATTTTTAACAGCACTTTGACAGGCAGATCAGCCTGTGTTTTCTTTTCAAAATAGTTTAGCCATTTTGAAAGTCCAATGACAAACAAGCTTTTTTTTTAAAAAAATGATCATAATAAACCCTCAATGGGTTTCATTTTCTTGTTTTGATAGAGAAGAACTCGAATTCAGTGTGACACCATCTGCCCCAGTAGAGGTTTAATTTATTGCACTGAATAGTTGGAATATCACGGACAAGGCTAGTTGTTTGATTGATTTGTGAAACTTAAAACAAATCCAACCAAAACACGAATGAACCCAAAGGAAATAGATCTTGTTTTGCTGTCAACAGCCTGACAGGCAGCAGGTGAGACCCCGTTTTCCCTACAGGCTATCAAGGAGTAACTTGATCAAGGAATATGAGATAAATGAAGATGACACAGTCATGCTGAGACTGGAAACATACTTCCAGCAGTGGTAGCCAAGTGTGTGCATGTTTGCTAAGGACATTGCAAGGGCCTTCCTCGATGTCTCAAGATTCAAATTTCTGCTTCCAAAGACAGTTGTGAGCAAATGTGATTATGCTGGGTCCTTGCCACCATGATGAATAACTGTGAATGAAAACCAGGACCTTCCCTAGAGACAGTGGCTCACAAAGTACATTGGATATAATACTGTCCTGGAAAAACCTAGGGATTTTTAATTTATTCCTGTATTAAAGCTGAAAACATGAGACTAAAACTTTTAATAAAAAGTCATAAAAGGGTATAAGTAATTTTCTCTAATGATTACTGTCATATGATGATCTCAAGAAGGGGAACAGGACATGGCAGTGTAACATGTTGCTTAGACAGGACACTATGTGCTAATTATCTGGCTATTCTGAGGTTACAAATTTTCTCCAGCAAAAATTACATCTTGGACTCAAAACAAGATTGTGTGATATTGATGTACTTCTGCAAAGTATCTTGTCTTTTGTCAGAATAGAATTTTTGACCTAAAATAGTTTTTTTTTTCTTTTTAAAAAAGCGTAACTTTGTCAGATGTTTTTGCACAGTGTCCAACTGTCTGTGGTGCCATTTGCTTTTCTAGTCTTCAAGTACTCTGTATTTTTGAGTCAAAGATCAAAAAAGAGTGGATAAACCTTGTGAAATATAAAGCAGATCCTTCTCCCACAGCCAGATATGCGTCCAGTGGAGAGTTTGTTTGAAAATTTTTATGACAGGTTTTATTTCATGTGCGCATACTAGTTTGATGCTGAAAATGTTTTTCAGGAACATAGTGACTTCAAAAGAATATTCTTGATAGGATAGTTTCTGAGGTAGTGAGAGATAGAAAAGAGAGTGATTTGAAGACAGAAGTTGTAACTTAATTCTGTTTTGTGAAAACTTTTCAGCTTTTCCCCAGTCTATAAGAAACCAGCTTTAGGCTCCTCCTAAGTTTGTCACATTGCAGTATAATTTCTTGCTGACTCTGATAACACCAGAGACAAGATGTCTTAATTTCTGTAGCACTTTGTTAGATCACTCCAAAAAACATGGACTGGAATATGACAAGGAATAACGTTGCCCATGCAAATCCCCTGCTAATCTTCATCTTTAATATTACTTCCAATAATATTATTCCAGTTAAGAAAATGCACAGTCCTACTTTGTGGCACAGAACCTGGGCAGACACACTGGTATGCTGTGGAGGCTGGAGGACTCAACAGCTCAGGCTCTGTGCTGTTGAACTGGGACTGCAGTGGTCTCTGGTTCAGGCCTGAGTCAGGGAACACAGGCAGAGCAATAGCTCATCTGTGTGGGAAACACTGTGCACACTTGATGGAGAGACTGATGGATATTTTTCAGACTCAGGAAAGAACAGGTAAGAGAACAGGTGAGGATCAGAACCTAGAAAGGTTCTTGGCTTGGACTTCGATTCAACTGACCAAATGTGAATATCTATACATCTCCTCCATAATGTCTGTAATGCACAATCAAGATAAATGGCACAGTTCACCTCCTCCTAGAATAGGTATCTTCCATGAGTCAGATGGACAGAACTGCACCAGTCTAACTCTAAAGGCAGCTGAGAGAGGAACTAGCTCAAGCCTGAGATTGGAACTGGCTCAAGCATAGATGTATGCACTCTGAACATACAAATTTAGGAGAGATTCTTCCACCCTTAAGTTCCTCAGGTTTTTGACTTGTAGGAGGAACATGAAGATCTGGATGAATCTAATTGCCTCCATGAGGTTATTCTGAGCAATCATAACATTGCCTTACAACTTTGAAATCTCCCCTTGTTTTTGTTGGCAGAGGTAGGGGAAAGAGGATATTTATGTAGGAAATGTCTCAGCTGTGGAAATGGGGCACTGCAGAAATGCTGACTGGGAATGCACGATGAGCTGTTGGCCAGCTAAAGCTTCAGTACTGAATGCGGCTAGTCAGCCAGGAGGACCCCCCTCCCGGCTTGAGTCACCACACTCTTCTCTTGCCACAAAGATAAGTCTCTTTTAGCCTACAAAGCCTGGAGTCTACCTGCTCAGGACCCTTGGTCAAGCTCAACTCAAAAGTGACCACTAAGAGAGTACAAAATAGGTTGCAGCTAGATCAGAAAGAAAGGTGGAGCTGACCCCAGAACTGGCATCTTACATGTACAGAGATAAGCATTTTTCCTCTGTCTGCCAAGAACCAATTTACAGCAATTAAGTGCCTGATTGCTTGGCAAGTTGATTGTGTTGTTAGAGCTCATCAGGCACGGATGCCAGTGCCAACAGAAGACATCTGACAGCGTTGTTACTATATAAAATACATTTACAGGCAGCTTCTCTGCGAAGATTTCTCTAATCGGTCTGTTTAGAGAAGCAGGAGGGCAAAACATAGAGGAGTAATCTCCTGTGGAAGGAGGAGGGTGCACAGGAACTCTAGATTTCATCCATGGGCAGAAACAAGACAACATTTATCTTGTTCCCAGTATGCTGCCCTAAGACTGTAGAGCTTTCATAAGCAGGGGAAGGACAGACTTTCTCTGAGAATAAGAGCAGTCCTCCCCTGAGGTCATCAGGAATGGAGATATCCATCCTTCCTACTTCACTAATGTTGCTAGGATTTGTGCTGTCTCTGCTGAAGAGAAAGATGTGTCTCTAGACTGCTTCAAAGATCCAGAGAGAGCAGAATACTATTTCCATGAACTTTTTTACTGTAAAAATCTGTTCACAATGAAATAAAAAGTCCCACAAATTATCTGTGTTTTGCAACACATACAATGCAGTCCCAGCTACTAGGAGCTTCCCTCTGGAATGAAATCAGGCAACAGTGTAGTTACTTTCATGTACCACATGCACTATCTTTCATTTCAAGGATTTCAGTCTGCCTTGGAAAAAATCAATTGCTTAGGGCACTCTGCTCAAGTAGATATAATTTATCGTTTACCATGATATGCATTATAGAGATCATTCAGGTGGAATGCAGGTGTTCTGGAGTCGAAATCCTTCCAATTTGCTGGGAGGACTCCCTTGCCCTCCGGGAGAAACAGATTCCATTCAAAGTGATTCCAAGGCATTTATTTCCTCAGCCTGCAATTAGGTTTTCTAACATTTATGTGATTAGGTTTTTCTATATTTATGTATCTGGGCACACATCTGAGCCCAAAGGCATTGACTGTAAAAGACTCCGCCCCATCTTCAGTAGCACCTGTCTCAAAACTTGGTCACTGTTGTCCTTTGAGCTATATTCACAGTTTCAAAGAAGTGACAATGGTTCTGTTGCTTCTGCTGTGTTTGCAGTGATGCTCCTGAAATGGATTTTTTTAATTTTTTTTTTGACATTTCAGATATTCTTGAGAAACTTTTAAAAAAAATTGAGATGATGTTCTTCAATTCTGACCAAAGTTCTTCCAGAATCCCTCTCAGACTCACCTTCCGAGCAAGCACTATCTTTCCACAAATTCTAGACTTAGCAAAGGAGAAAGGGAACTGATCCTCAGCAGAAATTGGAGTTTTCTGGCCTGCATCATTTCCCTTGGGAGGCAGTGTCCCTGCTTTCCTGCCTTATTAACAGTCTGGCTGACATCTGCAAGTCCCCTGGACAGATGCCCAACTACATGCACATGATACTTTTATGTCCCAACATTAATATATGAGCAAATCAATGTTTGCTGCTGGATGGAGTATTCCTTTTCCAGCTTTCAAACTGCAGTTAAGTCCTGCAGCCAGATTTGAGCTCCCTGAAATGGAGATTGGGATGAAAAATGCACCAAAGCCTCACTATGTTGGTGGATGTAGCCAAGATGAAACATATGTGTTTTATACCAGTAACAGTTACATCCATACTGTTATTATTATCTCATCATAAAGTGACTTAATTTTTACTGCACTTGGCACCTCTCTCATTGGCTTATTGCTTGAAAAAAATGATCAATGTCCCCTAGTAACAACCACTATAGCATAGATTACTTCAGCGTACTGGGAAGATGTTACTGTTTCCTTCACAGCCTGTTCCATACCAGCTGCTCTTATCAAACAGCTCTCAGTAAGAGTTCACCTTGATTTGAGCAGATCTGAGCTGTTTCTATGATAGATTAGCTGCAGCACATCAGCCCTCTCAACCACTCCGAAGGGGGCAGATATGTGGCTTGGGACAAGGGGCTATTTCCATGTGCCTGGGTAGGCTTAGTTTACTTGGAGAACTGAGGTAGTGTTTATTCTTTCTTCTAAAGGCCTGATACATCTTATATGTGCATCATGTAATGGTAATGGTCTGTGGCTGGGCAGTCCCCCTACCCTTGCAAGCGGAGAACTTAAGATCAATATGTCAGCAGTTTTTTGATCATAGCTCCTTTGTCAGAGTTTACACCCAAGTACCTACATAGAGAGGTACGGTGTGAGTTTGTGCTGGCTTGCAGAGTCTACATCTACTATGACATTTACAGTCCTTTATTTAAGGCATGATGAACACAAAGTGACAAAGAACAAGCAGTAATGGCCTTTGAATGCTTGTAACATTCAGTTTGATGGGTAGATTCAGATGACTTCTATTTTACTGGAATTTTTAAAAGGCCTGGTTGCTCCCAAATTATCTGTTAATACTTTGTAAATACCCAGCAGTGCTTATTGATATCCACCATAGTATTTTTACAGACAATTTTTTTACAGTATTTTTACAGGGTAACTGAGACTAAATTGCTCCAAGAATGGAGCCACACCTCTTGATACCCAGCCCATGCACTGACCTGTAGCTCACTGACCTTTCTAACCAATGAGTGCTACCCCTGATTAACCTCTGCTCAGGGAAGCACAGTGCTGGGCTGACCGCACTGGGGCAAGGCCAGATGGACTCCATTGCTAGAAGACTTCCGTTGGAGGTCAAAAATACACGATGCGATTATTTAAGTCTTTGGACTGGCTTGCTGTCCTCCATGAAGTGACTCACATCTGCAGTGGGAAGGCTAGCAACCTGCTTCTCCCATCCACCTCCCTATATTCCATATTCTGCAAATTCTACACTGCACATCAAAACTATGATAGACCAACGTCAGGCTGTTTTGCTTTGGGTTTTGTTCTTTTAAGTAGAAATCCCAAATGGATTCTCGCTATTTCCTTAGGGCCAGAATTCAGAGACAGGGTACCCAAGATCAGCAGCCAAGGATTGGGTATTTTAGGGAGGCTCAGTGAAAGAGAGTTTTTTTGAAAAAGTCGACAGAAAACAATAAAACTAGTTCTGAGTTCAGAACAAAGATTATTATGTGTACCTCTCTCTAGGGTAGTACAAATAATTATTGTGAATTTTAAACTTTTGATTCCCTAGGCTACTAACTGCAGGACTGTTGTGTTGGGTGTTGCATAAATCCACAGTAAGGAGCAGACTGAGCCTGGGGAATTCATGCTCTAAGTACACAAAGACCATGAGGAAGGAGGTCCCAGTCTTACCAAGCAGAACGTTATGTAGACTGACTTTGCATGAGATGACTGTGGACACAGGTATCAGATGCAGAGCTAGGAATGTATCATCTCAGCTATCTAGGAAATTTCTTCTTGCTCTTTAACTCTCTGGACCACATGCTACCTTTTAGGTATAGTCAGTTCAGGAAATTTATATGTATAGGCTTAAGTCTGACATTATCCTGAATTCATATTTTAGATTTTGGTCTAAGTCTCCCTGCTTCCTTAGAAGAAATGTCTGAAAAGCAAACTGAAAGTATGATGACCTCTCAGATTGTCACCTGAAGTTTCAGAGTCAATGCTAGTTTTACACTGTTGTATTACTTTATGTAATTTTAAAAAAATAAATCAGACTCCACTTATCGGTTTCCACAGAATTAGGTATCGGTTTTGTAAGACAGAGATAAGTGATTACCAGTAAATGTGATGTACGAAATTCTTGCCAAGAATGTTGGGTGTTTTCTGTACTTTTCTAGCAACCTTTGCCTTCTTTCTTCTTGGCATGGCTACAGGATATAACGGAAATATGAGATTTATCAGCTTGCCAAAGGGCTATTAGACTTGGAAAGTTATCGGTGAAGGCCTGTTGTACATGCCAGACCCCAACATGTGAAATATTCCACTCGTCAATACAAGAGTTCGCAGAGTGTTTACATTGTGGACATTTGACTAATTAGAAATAAGAAGTGGAAACGTGCTATTTTATCCTTCAAGGATCAGTGGAAAATCTGCATTGCACATTCTGGGACTACTGCAGCACCTTTTCCCTGCTTGATGCAGATGGGATCAAGTACCTAATTTACTGGACTGATTTCCTCCTCAGAGAAGCTCCTCCTAACAAGGGGTGGAGTGGAGGTAAGAAAGGGCAGAGCGCTCTCCAGGGTACTCACAGAAGAAGGGCTGAAGTGGCAGGCACTATCCCTTGGCACCAGTCGCACGGAAAGAGCCACCGTGGCAAAGGCTGTGGAAAGTCTGTGTAAGCATCAGAGGCTGTCTTGGCCTCTGTCTGCAGAATGGATGAATGCTCAGTCCACTCGGATCAAAGCAAGATTGTCTGGTGGTGCTGGATCACGCCCCAAAGGGATACCAGCTGGAAATCTCCTTTTCCTATGGATAGGGTTTTACAGCCTCTGTTGCTTTGTGACTGCATTAGAGGTTACAGGATTGGTGCATTAAAGGAGACAGTACCTCAAATATGTATGAAAACTCAGGACTTTTTTTCTTTAATGAAAAGAAGTAAGGAAAACTGATATTTGTGGGTTGCACATCAACAAATGACTGGAGTGCAGTACTGTGTGAAAATATCCCTTAGAACAGCCAGCTTCATCTGAGGATAACTAGGCATTCTGGGGACGCCCTGAGCCAGGAGAAAACTTCTCTGCCTCATAAGCTAGTTCACACTTAGCCCTGAAGGTGCTGGAATACCCTTTCCTTTCATCTCTGCTCCCTAAGAGCTTCTATTTATGTAACTTGTGACTTTAAGCTGTGTGATAAGATGGGAGTAGTGGCACCTTGTGAAACCTCAGGTAACACAGGCTAAGAAATAAGTAGAAGTTATAGCACCTTCCATTTAAAAAACAAAGCCAAGACACAAAAATTAGTTCTCTGTACAAAGTCCTAGTGACCAGTGTAAAGAAAGGTGATCTTTTGTTCATACTGGTCTGGGAAGAATTTGAGATTACTTAGGACTTCAGGATGGCCAGTAAGATATATGGCAAAGAGAAAACATTTGCATATAACGTGTAAACTGGCTATGGTGGGGAAGTGTACCTTGTTGGTCCATGGTTATATTCCTGTGCTTGCTGTACATTTTTTTGGGATAACACCATGCTAGGAACGTGAGAAAACCATTTTGTGGCTCCATATGTGTTCAATATGTCAGTGTTACAGAGGAGATAGAAGTCCAAAAGCTTGCATTAAAAATGAATCATTGTGATCACTCAAGTGAGAGATGTGCAAACCAGGGCTATGGCCTTTCTCAGGCACCTTTATCAGCACACCTATCTCTGAGCAAGACCCTCAGCCTAGAACTTGTGCACTTTCTCCAGAGCCACAAACAATAATAAACTCAAGGCATATTTGTATGCTCTTGATATAAAGTTGCAACCACACTGTGTTTCATATCTGTGGAGGACGTCTTGTATAACCACAAATAGATGCATGCAGCATCTCTACANTTGATATAAGGTTGCAACTTACAACCTCCACAGATATGAAACTGTGTTTCATATCTGTGGAGGACGTCTTGTATAACCACAAATAGATGCATGCAGCATCTCTACATATTTCCTTTTGAGTTGAGCATTGACCTCAGTATAACAGGTTTGCTTTGAAGATAAAGACAAGTGCCCAGCCACTGAAAATGCCAGGGTGAGCATGCATTGATAGGTCAATCCTTTCAAGAGCATCACAGAGCATCACAGCCCTGCANGTTCAATATGTCAGTGTTACAGAGGAGATAGAAGTCCAAAAGCTTGCATTAAAAATGAATCATTGTGATCACTCAAGTGAGAGATGTGCAAACCAGGGCTATGGCTTTTCTCAGGCACCTTTATCAGCGCATGTATCTCTGAGCAAGACCCTCAGCCTAGAACTTGTGCACTTCTCCAGAGCCACAAACAATAATAAACTCAAGGCATATTTGTATGCTCTTGATATAAGGTTGCAACTTACAACCTCCACAGATATGAAACTGTGTTTCATATCTGTGGAGGACGTCTTATATAACCACAAATGGATGCATGCAGCATCTCTACATATTTCGAGTTGAGCATTGACCTCAGTATAACAGGTTTGATTTGAAGATAAGAGACAAGTGCCCAGCCACTGAAAATGACAGGGTGAGTATGCATTGATAGGTCAATCCTTTCAAGAGCATCACAGAGCATCACAGCCCTGCAGCAGGCTGACTGTGGGGGCAGGAAGCCCCCCTACTCTGCTTTCATAGAGGAGCTTCTGAGACCCCAGGGCGGGAACTGGGAGTCGGTGCTCTGGAAGGATCTTTCCAGGTCAGCCTAAAGACAAAAGTAATGCCTGCCATACAGGTGAGAAGTGGCAAGACCTCTGCTATTTTTGTCCTAGGGAGGCAAGAAAAAACATAATAGACACAGCAAGAGTATTTAAAAATGTGGAAACAAGAAGCAAATATAGAAACCTTATATTCCTGTTAACATTATTTCTTTGAAGAATGGTAGCCAAATAGATCTAGTTGAATATTGCGCCTCAGGCAGATTTTATACTTCTTTTGAAAAGTAGGATAGCCGATTTTTTTAAAGACAGAATTTTCTCACACAACTAGCTTCAATACTCTCTGCTAGGATTATTTTAGATGGTTTACAAATGAGAGTGTAACATTTAATATCAAACTTGCTTATTTGATCCACACAAGTGGTATAGCTGTTTATCTAAAACAATGGCCACTCTCTAGTACTCTTTGTGTTGAGATTCAGCTTTCTGGGCAACAGTCGTTGTCAGTCACACACTAGTTCTTCCCTGAGCGTCATGAGCGCCTTGCCCACTTCCTCTAAGTCTTCTGTCACTGTAGAGGATTATTGGTTGGTCACACAACCTTAGTCATGATTTGAAGTACATTTCAGGCTAACCTGATATGAAACCTATTCAGCTTCTTTTCCAAGGAGCACCAGTGCCTTTCCAAGGAGCACCAGTATCTGTTAGAATTACTGATAGTAGCATTCATCCTGTAAGGTTTTCCAGGACAGATATGTAGGATCAGAGGCTGAGCTGGCATTTCTTGTTTATCTGGTTAAGAGTAGATGAACCTCTTCATAGTCTCTGAAAAAAAACCTTTGATTACATCAACATTTTGAGCAGTGCCTTAACAATGGACCAGAGATTTGGGAACAACTATTTTCTTTTAAGTCTATAACGAATGGATGCATATAAATACATGCACAAATATGAACATAAATATAAAGGTTTCCCTATGTTTTAGGCTTCTAACTGATTCCCATTCTTCTGTCTTTAATAAATGGCTGTGTTTGGTTACAAATCCCCTATGAGATCATTTACATTTGAACCAAAATAGTGAAATGTCTTTCAACCAAGACGACTATTCTGAGGCAGATTTGCACAGTATGTTGACAGAGGTGTGTTCAGAAAATGGATTTAATACTGTAGCACATTTATGGAGAGTATAAAAGCAGATAAATTTCCACATCAGCACTGGCAAAAGGCTCCAGTGGGATAGCAGAATACCTGGGCCAGAGCACCTCCCTCAAGGGGGTAGGTTCACTCAGAGTTTTGGAGCTTAACTGGCTCCACTGTTCTGTGCTGGCAACTTCGAGGGATGAACTTGACCCTGCAAAATAAGGGGTCCCAATATTGACTGTTTTGGCTGGGTAGCAGTAAGGAAGGATTTTGTCCAAGGACAGCCTCGGGGAAAAAAAATAGACGGATTAGGTAACCTATCCATGACAGGCTTAGGAAATCTCCAAGCAGCGCACAAATATCTGGCTTTTCTGAAGTAAAAAAGAGAAAGAGCAGTTATGGTGTGAGATTTGAGCTTTTACTGTCATTGCAACTGAAGAGATAAAGTGTCACTGAAGCAGTTACCTCCTACATACTGACTTGTGCTGTCTGTTTCTCTTTAGGCAAAATCCCACTTCTACTTCCCACTTTTCTGTGTTCTCCTTAGTTCCAATGAAGGAACTTTCAGTCCCATTATATATGGATACAAATGCCTGAGCTGGTTTGTGTACGCTGCCCAGGCACCCCCTCCACAGTGATGCCAACAGCACTGGTGCATCTCACCCACCTAAACGAAAGGCCGCATCCTCCTCCCCACGTGGCAGAGAATCCAGGGATGGAAAGGGTCTGCTCAAGTGTAAGTTCAACATCAGCATATGAAGAAATGGTCATGAACAAATCTATAAATCTGAAGCTTTTCTTCATGCTAAAAGAGTAAGATTGGAATAGTTTGAGTGGAGGGTGAAAGGAGTGAGTAGCTTACAGAGCAGCCTAACAGGTATATGATATACAGGTATATGGCATACACATCTGTATGTATGTGACATATAACCTGCATGCTATCAAGGCTTGGACCTGTTGACTCAGTAGTCCTTTCCCACTGGGGGACAAAATATACTACAAAATACCAATTATTTTATTTGTATTGTTTCCAGCACACCAGATGTTAATGCCATGCATTTCTATGGGAACAAAATATACAATATTATTTAGAGATCAACTGAAAGATCTTCAGCCTTCTTTTAGGGTTTGCATGAACTTGTGTTTCCTCTTTAATTTCTCCCTGTTGTGGAGGAGTTGGATCCATGTAAATAAGAGTAGGGCCCTTGGTTAACACACATACCAGGATCTCAGAAACATTTTACCTGGTTGAGTTAAAACACTGATGGGAACTGATGGTATGATATGATGAAATGATGATATGAGAGAGAGGGTCTCCACAGTCTGTATTTGGAAAGGACAGGGATAAATCTTAAAAAATAATTCCAGAAGATACTTCACCAATCAGCTGAAGTCTTGACTCATTACTATAGAGCAGAACTGGTAATGACTTCCTCAGGACTGACTGTGTCATACACAGGTCATCCTAGCTTCATCTGGCTTCAAAATCCGGTATTAACCCTTACGTGGCCTGATAAGAAATATTTATACATGATAACGAGATAAAAGGTAGTAGAAAGGTCGGGAGCAGGAAGGCGTCTTCCCTGCTGTTACTCTGCTGACTGTGGGGAGACAAGCACTAAAAATGGTAGAAGCAGCAAGGGGGCAAGTGTCATAGGGAAGCTGTTGTCTTCCTCTGAAAAGGGAAGAGCTGGTAAGTCAGCAGACATGTTTAACCTTCACATCTCCCTAAGGGGGATACTGCTGTGCTCTGATCTTGTGCTGTCGAGGGCTTAATACTGGTTAGGAACTGAAAGGCTGAAAAAAACAGACCAGCTTTATTAAATCTTGTGAAACATTTGCATAAGCCTGTTTTCATTCTTCCTTTCTGGAAACACCTCAGACCAGGCCTCTTTAATTTAGATAGTGTCTCCATCCCTGAAGAATCCTGCGATGAGCAGTATCAGCTCTCTTGGTCTCATGAGGCCAGGGGTTAGCTGTGCTGTACTTCTTAAAGAAAGCCAAATCTTGTATCTCAGTTTTTCCTGTCAGCTCTGTGCAGAAAGAGTGCCTGTGGAGCAGACACAGATGGGTTCTGACACATCGGTCCCAGCTGCTGTGTATGATAGGAAGGACAAGGAAGGAACCAACAGTCAGTCTGCCAGGGAGGAGAAAGAACTTAAGAAAATGTTGGTGCTGGAGTCAGTGGGAACTGTTGTTCTGCCCACTATAATGAGAAAAGTTAAGTTTTCTATTTTGTGTGTGAGACCAGGCTGTTGATGCTACCTGGGAGGAGACAGCATATTTTGTGGCATATCCTGAAGCTTAGTTTTAAATTGTGATCCATGCATTACTTCCCACAAATGCATTCTGCTGGAGTGACAAAGTTTGGTTACTGCAGTAACCACAAGGACAAGATGATGGCCCCATTCCCTGAGGTTTGCATGCTGGGTACTGCAGTACTGTATTCATGGAGTAAAATATATTTTATGTCCAAACCTGAAGCATCTGACCTGCTCCCATGATAGGACACCATTTTAAGGAAAGCAGAATTTAGTTCTGGCAGAGCTTTCCAACCTTTCTTGAGAAACAGTTGAGAAAAGGGGAGCTCATGTCACAGACATATTATAAAATACATTAAAATAAAAGGGATCAGATGCAACTTTAATTGAATAAATAGGGTTTGGGATAAATGAGGAGTTTTCTCAGATATTACACATCACGAGCATATTACCATAGTTGAGAAGACGATGGAAGAAAGGATTTAGATCAGAAAGGATCAAATAGACAAGTTAACTCTATATTAATAACAGACAGAGCTCCTGAAAACCTTGTAGAATCAGCTTTTTCACTGAACACAGTCTCAAAGCTTTGCACTTTTGTCTCTTTAATCAGATACTTGTTTACTCTTTTCTATCTCTGTATCGACAATAGCAATTTGCAGAGCTGTGGAATTCCATTCAGATCAACATCCAGAATGGCAACTCCTTCTCTACCGCGCTTTAGTACCGTCTGGCTGAAGGGCACAAACCCTTATAGAAATAGTTTTTTTTTTTCTGGTGACATCTACAAAACTGAGCATTCTTGCCTTGCTCGGTTATACATACAGCACTAACATATTCCTACCATTTTGCTCATTCCAGTTCTGGTCTCAGTATAAAATCAAAGATAAAAAGTGTAGCCACAGATTTCTGATTGTTAGAAAGAATTTGACTGTCCCAGAAAGGTTACTTTGGGGATTTTTAAATGATTCATAAGAAAAAAAGGCTATGTTTCTTGACTGAACTGTTCAGTAGTTAATGAGGAAAAGACATTAGGATATTGTAGCATTGCAGCTAGTGAGGCTCTTGAAGAGATTTCCTAGGGAGCCCGTGCAGTTTCGATCAGCACAACTCTGCAGGGAGAGACTAGACAAGTACCAGTTAGAATTCACAGAGTCATTACCCAAAGTAAGCGAATGGACTGGATGATCCTTCTGTACTCTTTCTGTGAGAGAAACCAATATTTGGCCAGGAACAAATAAGACAGAGATTCCATGTGCTATTCACTTCAATGATCTCATTGCTGAAAAGCTCCTGAATAAGCAAGGGAATTAGTTAAATGACTGCAAAACGTAACATTAAAGTAACTAACTGACCTAAGTCAGAAAGTATTCATTAGAAGTTGTTAGAATGCAGTTTGTGTGATGAAATCCTCAGGGATATTGTGCTCACATGCTCAATTAAGCATCATAGATGTTAAATAGGCTTTTGAGTGGTTTGAGTTGAAAATAATGAATTAGAGCCAGGTCAGAAGAGTATTGGGACTGTATTTTATGAAATAAACCTGAAATTTATATAAGTGGCCAACTAATTTGTGGGAGCAATTCATCAGGCTTTTCCTTCACCCCTCTCTGTACATTTATATGAGGAAAGAAAGCTGATGTGATCCAGATGGACTGAGCATGCTAGTCAGACACTGCTCTTCTGTTCTCACTGCTCAGTCAAAAAAAACAACTGGCACGACCTATCACATGCAGTAAAGAAGACGAATACAAGAAGGCCAGCTATCATTCGATCTCTTTTTTTTGCGAACAAAGATTATACACTGTATGTGACTTTTGTAGGTAAACACAATGATATCTAGAAATATGAAGTTTTGTGAATCATTATTAAATTAATAATAATGAATAATAAATAATAAAATAAATACTAATAAAAATTAAAAAATAGTTTCATTTTCTATTAAATCTATGGTTAGCTCATTTTTCCTTCTCTTTGTTCTCTTTGTACAAAAAAGAGCCTCATATGGCCCCACAGATCAGATTTTTGTCTTACTCTGTGCATTATTATTTGAGCTGTTTCATGAGCTAATTATTTTTTCTTATATCAGCTCTAAGAAACACTGATGAACTACAAAGACAGACATTTTTATTATCTGTATGCAGAAAAACGTTAAGTTTTTATTATTTTAAAAAGAAACAAGCTTTTGACTTTTCCTACTTTACCATATTCTACTGAGGTTTATTTTATAATGTCTGTAGAATAATGTGATGGTCTATGTTGAATAAGCTATTATTCCTTTCAAAGGCTGGATTTGATAGCTGGATCTTCATTGATTCCAATCCAAGTACCTCTAGAGCTTACAATTGAGTTATAGGCTTTTATACCAGAAAAGGATTTGGTACAATTTATACTCCACCAAAAATAAACAGTTTGTATTTGATCATCTGTTTCAAGAGGGATTCAACTTTGAGAACCTGAAATTCTCAAACATTATCTTAACAGGTGTGTTTCTCTCTGATGCCAAATTACACTGTTGCATCTGAGCAGAGAGGTTCTTTACTCCTCCTACAAGGCTCCTCAGGTAAAGACCAGTCTGAACTATACTGTCTCTTCTCAGAGAAGGGCAGTAGCACAGGTACCCTGGAAGTGATTACATGCATCCCTTTTGCCATTTCTGGCTCACCATCCATTGAGCATTCTGTTAGTAACAGTTACTCCACACACATTAAGCTATTCAGTAGGCGTGCTGAATTGCTGCAAGTTCCAGCAACATCCTTGTGAGATAGAAGTCTAACCCAAAGCGACAGCAGAATAGTGACGATCACAGTCTTTTCCTGCTGTGTAGCAATGCAAAAGACCTGTCTACAGAATGAGATGAAGACGTTAATTCCTTCTTCAGTGGTGCACAACTTTATGACAAAAAGCTGAAGGTGGCTTTCTGTTCCAGGGAGCACTTATGTGTTGCTTTTCATTAAAATCCAAGAGTCGATGCCAGCAGAAGGTTGGGTTAAGTCATGGGCACAATTTAGTGCTAATCATTTTCAGTGGAGTTGTATAAGGATACGATCCCCCAAAGAAGAAAGACAACAGATTTTAGGAAAATATTAATTCATGGAGTGCTCTAGGTTGAAGGGCGGAAGGGGCAAGTCAGTGACTATCCTGTCAAAGGGCTCTAGAGACACAACATCACTGCAAAATAGATATTTATGCAAGGGAAGTGTCCTATGTGGGACAGCTGAACACCATGAGTTTGCACAGTGATGAAATCTTCAGAGTTTTCAAAAGTTGTGGAGTCCTGGGCAGCATCCAGAGACGTGTATGGGTAAGGAGGGGCCATGAGGTCTTAAACACATGCCATATTAATTATGTGGTTATTGTACATAGTGATGCTAACTATATGGAGACCTGCATAGTTGTGTTTGTTAAACTCTTAATTCAGTCCAGCTTGCAGAGTGCTTTGTACTGATAGAGGAGAGGAACCACCATCAATTGCAACATCATCAATTTACTTACTGCTTAGTGCCACATCTTATTAAAGATTGTCTGATCTCAGTATTGTGCAGCAACTGTGCCTCCTTGTCTGCACACAAAGCAGTACAGGGGTTTGCTGCAGTAACAGTCCAATGCAGTGATTTCCTTTAAAATAAGCCTGTTGACAAAAGAAAGAGCTAATCTCTCCTCTCCTTCCCATTTGTCTTTCAGCTGGAGGGAATCATGCCAGTTGGTATGTTGTAGATTGTTGAAATCCTCATGAGAAAAGTCAAAATCAAAAGTCAAGTGAATGGTGTGGGAAGTAAAGGCCTTGAATGAAACATATTCTTTCTTCTCATTGGATTCCAAGCACTCCCTCATGATCTGAATGGAAGGTGTTAACACTTGAAAACCTCTGCTTTGAGTTTCCCATGTCTCTTTCCAGGCAAGGGAATGGGGCTGGTGGGAGTCATCTCAACTCACTTAGGTACCTAAAGTTAATCACCTAAGTCCATGTCAGTCCTTACCTCAAGTCTTCTGAGGAGAAAGAGCTCCATCCAGAGCTCAGAGCGCAATTCTTCTTGCCTTAAGATACCTAGATGCCTACTGCTATTCACTGACTACAGAAGGTTTAGGTGTCTAGATCAGTCTCAGACCCTTAAACCATGAAACATCAAAGTTAGACAAGAGAAAACCCTTCTTAAATTCTGACATAAAAACATAAGTAGACATACAGGATTAGACCCAAAGTCTACCTAGACGATGGACTATAGTGTATGCATATCCAATAGTAAGGGGCTGGGTAGGTCAGGACATAGAAGCAACATGGACATAAACTAGTCAATGGAAATCTGTGATTGTCTGAACTTTGCCATTTTATGCATTCTTGTATATCCCACATGGCCTCCTTGCCCCATGCCAGAACACTGCAGGTCTCCTGTGGGTACTATATCATATCTACTACCCCTCTGCATATTTCTCACATGCTTTATAGTGTCTCAGATAGCATAAGATGCCTGTGTTTAGGCACCTGAAATCTATTCCTGGCAAGAGGTTAACTGACTTGCTTGCAAGGTTTAAACTGTTTCTTGCACTTGCATGAGTGCATGCAGGAAGATGAATCAGGTTTGAATGTGTGGTGGGAAAATGAGAATGGTACTGTTCATTGCAAATGTTACAGTGTATTGTAGGCCACAGGAAAGGTCTAGTAACACTTGTAAAACATGCAAGGGTCCAATGGAGAAGAAATGAGCAGGACAGCAGCAATGTTTGAGTCTAAGTCATTGCTAAATGTTATTTTATGAAGTGATTCTTTTTCTATCAGCATTCATATTATTTATATTATATATTATATATTATTATAACAATTGAAGTTTACATCTCCTTTACACATTTCTGGTCTCACACCAAAATGTGAAGACTGATATATCTCACAGCAGGCCAAAGAACAGCCTGACATCTCACTCCATCACTGTCTGGCTCCCCCAGCAATCTGTGTCTGATCAAGATGTGTGTTTTTACATAGCTCTCCCCACCTGGGATTGTCATCCTGCCAAAACTTGGCCCTCCCTATTGAAGGAGTCTGCTCCATCCTAATCAGATCCCCACCTCCCACATTTCTGGTATTTCAAACACCTCAGCTTCACAAATTGCAGGGCAGGCTCAGTTTGAATCCCCAAACACANTCACACCAATATGTGAAGACTGATATATCTCACAAAGATATATCAGTCCAAAGATATATCAGGCCAAAGAACAGCCTGACATCTCACTCCATCACTGTCTGGCTCCCCCAGCAATCTGTGTCTGATCAAGATGTGTGTTTTTACATAGCTCTCCCCACCTGGGATTGTCATCCTGCCAAAACTTGGCCCTCCCTATTGAAGGAGTCTGCTCCATCCTAATCAGATCCCCACCTCCCACATTTCTGGTATTTCAAACACCTCAGCTTTACAAATTGCAGGGCAGGCTCAGTTTGAATCCCCAAGCACAAACGCCTCCTCTAGTCTCCAGACAGAACCCAGGAATAAACATGGTCCTGGGCTCTTGCCTCGGTGTGATGGACTCTCCTGGTACATGGTGTCACAGAGAAAAACCCAAAGCTTTGACTACATCCACGACGAATCAAAGGCCAGGGGAAGATAAATTCCTTTTACTGACAGAAATTTATCTGCAGTAATCTCAACTCTTTTAATTCCCTGCTGAGAAACTAAGCTAAACATTCTCTTTTTCCAGCTTGTTTTCTTTCAAGAGAACTTAGTCTCAAAAATAAATTGTTTTCCCATAAGCATTTTCATCACCTTGTTCTAAAATCTGGTGCAGTGTGACCCTTCCTATCATGGACAGGAAAGTATACCCAGGTGATGCAGCTTGGATGCTCCCTGATTATGCACAGGAAATAAGTGAATACAAAACATCATTCTTCTCTTACCAGCAGCTGCTACTGCTGGAATCCAGTCAGGGATTCCCACTTGTCTTGTGGGGTCTTTTTCCATCATGGCCAGGTTATTTAACTCAGGATTTCCACCTTTCAACCAGTCAGAGCAAGAGAGGCAGGATTAAGACCAGTTGTTGATCTACTTACTCAGCTCATTCTTTTAAACAGATAACATTAGTTGAGAAACAACTCACCAAAGTGCTTCACTGAAGCACTTTTTTCTTTTTTTTTTGCCAAGAATTATAGAGAAGAGGCAGATACTGTAAAGGAGTCAAAAAAATTATCCCCAAACAAAAACAATCTTCTCTTTCCCACATTCCCCATCCTCCAGAAAATCCAACTCGCCATCTTACAAAGTTTGTAAAATTATTGTTGCAGAATTAAACAAACCATATATTTTTGGTCCCCCACAAATGAGAAGACCAGGGTAAGGGCTAGAGGGAGGGGAGGGGAAGGAGAGAAGGAGTGTATTGGATAGAAAATAATATAGGCTATATGTCTGGAAGCAGTTTTTCGGTCTTCTGTGAGAGATATGTAAAAGAGGTCTTTCCAAAACAGGGACAGCAGGAAGTTGTCATCTGTGAAGAGCCTCCTTCAGTGCAATGTTGATGCCTAGCAGGGGTTCTCCATGTGGGCTGCCTCCCCACATCTCACCACATCTTCCCAGGTAAGATGTACCATTAGGGCCGTCAGGCTTTTAGCTGGGAGCAGGGGACAGCAGCAGTAAAAACAACATGGCCCTTAACGCAGGTTGTACAAGTCTGCCTAGATATTGTGTGCCTTCTTGAACAACCAGCTGTAGGGCATGTAGACTAGACTCCACAATTCATTCACTGCTTTCTGCACTTCAGTTATCTAAAGTTTTGTGGGATATGTGGGATAGACTTAGCCAACAATATTTCCCATATAGTTTCCCCTAGAGTTTCACTATAGGTGACTCCAGACACTGTTGATGCTATGAGTGACAGATGTGCTGGGCAGAAGCTAGAGATCCCATGGAAGGCACAGGGCTCAATGGCTCAGGCATGGCATTGCACCTGAGCGGCTGTTCTGCTTGCACAAGGCCTGTGCTAATCAGCCCAGCTGGGCCTGAGGATGTTCACACCTACTCGGAGCCCAACCCTAAAAACAACAACAACAACAAAACATAAATTCAGGATAATTACCTGTTCTAGATCTGAATTGATGCCACTAAACTAGGACACCAAAAGTTTCACAGGGAACAACAAAGCTCCAGTATGGCTGATACCGATCTGGAAATGATACTAGCAGTAAACCTGAGCTGTGTTTTGCTCGGGTCTGTGAGCATGTCACCACAACTGTCCCCAGAGCCCTGCCTCTTAGAGAAACATACCTGCTGAAGCCAGGCACTGGTCCCAGGTGGTCGCATGCAGTCAGAGCTAATAAAGCCTCCTGGCAGCTAGATCAGTGGAGGATGCGGTGCAGACAGCGCCTACCCGCTCTGCAGGAGATAAACCAGATGCAGTCAAACTTATGTGGAACCAGAGCCGATAAGTCTGGATAGACTCTGGGTGCCTCATTGTCACTGCTCACGCTCCCAAGCAAGAGCTGCAACAGAAGTGACATCTCAGTCCTTCTTTGTCCCACATAATGTACCGCAGATCATGGTGTAGCTAAAGATCTGTACAATAGGAATATATAGCTATGGTGTTAACAGAAGTTGCTGTATTTGAGCACTTGGTAGAGGACAAATGGGAGTATTGGGAAGGGAAGATGAAACAGTCACTGAAGGTAACAGTTCCAGGTGATCCAGGAGGTACTTGACCCTTCTGATGATGAGGTCATCAGATGTCTACAGAAGAAGGGTAGGATCCACCTCACCGAACAGTTAAATGTGTAGGTCAGGCTGTCTTTAAACAGTGAATACTGCCTACATAGTCAGTTCCCTTCTCCTAAAATGGAGTAGATTATTTGTTTCATGTAAATGCATGTTAGACATCTAGGGTTAGGTGATATGAACCCTGCTCCAGAAGTCTAAATTTTGAAATGTCTTCTAAAAATTTGGTTAAATTTGCACACATTGATCAGTGTTATGTTGGATTTAGTCTGTGAGTTTTCAATCAGCATGAATTCCAAGAAAAGAAAATATGTTATAGAACCTCAATCTAATATATATAACCTTTGCTCTTTCTTATTCTCAACAACTTCAGATTTTACATGCTATTATTGAAAAAAGCATGGAAGAACTGGAAACTGGGTGTCACATCAAGTACACAAGATCAGAATAGCAATAGCTGAAACCTCTTGAAACCCTTACTAGATACATGTTTCTCTAAAATGAAGAGGACAGTTTATAAACAAGACATCTCTGTTTATGTATGATCTCTAAAAAACAGATTACAGTCATTTAATAGAGGTTTAGCAGATCCTGTGTAGGTTGCTCTGTCCTTACTCCCTCTCAGTTAGAAGCATCTATCTTTGAGCTGCTGGCCCAGAAGTGAATCTCAAAGAACTTGGGCTTACTGCATGTGGGTGTACTACATGAATATAAATAGTTATTGGTATAATCAAGAAATGTACTTGGAGATTAATTTTTTTTGAAAACACATCTTATAAAAATATACAGTAAATATTTGTGGAAGAAGTTTACATTCTTAGTTTTTAAACATAAACAAATAGGGTCAAGAGAGGCTATTATACCAGCAACTGGCAAGCTGTTCTCTTAATCTATCATGACTCCAAAATCCCAGAGCTCACAGAGCAAGGATAGATGTTGGGCACTAACAGCACATCCTTCCTCAAATAGTTGTGGTCCTGTGTGCAAACATACACCCAAAGATTTAAAGCTTGTATAAAGAATATTTTGTTAACAGTTCTCAACATGACCTCCTTAGCTAAGCCAAGGACTGTATTGGGGGATAATTTGCGTGCTCGTCACCCTGGTCCTTTTATGTGCAATACTGGAGCAAAGTCCAGACCCTAATCATGTCAGTTGTAAAATTACTAACCTCAGCCGTGGGTCAGAGCTATATTTTCTGCTTAGTCTGATTGTGCATTGCTCAGCTCTTCAGTAGAAATCTGTACTGACTAGCATGTCCAGATCAACTCCATAGCTCTCTGTTGTGCTGGCAATGTCGCCAAATTTGGTGGTTCAGCCACTTAAAGCTCACTTTCTAACACTAAAATGATTTTGATTTAAATGCAGCAGAAAGTCATGCATTTGAGACATTGCTTGCCTTCATTGATAGATGGGCTGCTTGCAGTGAGGCTAAAATGCTCAGTGGTGTAGCTAGAGCAGTTAAATGATTAAGGTAGTACACGTATAGGTTCTAAGTGACATCAATGCCAAATTCATAGGGTGTGCTTGACACAAAGGTAAAGATAGACTTAAAAGGACTTGAATTCTGGAAATATGTGCTGTGCAAGGGCAGAGGACTGAGTTCAGTTCCCCATGTCCAAAGTCTCCTCACCCTCTGGCTGTCAGCCTGGAACCTGCCACCACGAAAAGGTTCTGCCCTGTCAGAGCCAGAAGCTGTTTTGCTATCTTCTCATTACTAGGTGGTCCTTACATTTGCCAGAAGAGCTCTCTTTCCAGTAATTGGCACCTGGTCCCAGTTTCTTATCTTATCTTTGCAGACCAGATAGTGAAATTGCCAAACCTCTCTCCAAAGCAGGTGCCTGCAGGCCCTCATTTGCTCATGTGGATGTATTTACATCTGTTGCTCCTGGATCAAGAGCACACATTGTTCTTGCCACATTCACCTGAGATCACACTGCACACTCACCAAAGCACACAAACATACGAACAGACGTGCAGATTCAGGCAAAAGATGCACCCAAATCTATAGCCTGGCCAAAAGCAGAGATTTGTGGAAGTTCAGTCTAGGAAGGAACAGGTTGAATTCTTTATCGCAAATCTCAAGTCAAGTTAAAGCAGTGTACAGACATACACTTGAAGAGCCTTTCCAAGCTTTCTCCTAGGGATCTTCATGGTTCTTAAGTCTTCTTATCCATGAAACACCAGAAGCAAATCCAACAGTGCAGCAAAATGGTGCCCTTTGACATTTATCTCTCTTCTTGGTCAGTCATTTTCCTGGTTAGATCCAGAGTCTATCTGGTTGTTACTATATCAAAATGAATTCTCAAAGCATCTCTAAAGACCTCACTCACTCTTCCTCTTACTGTTTAATTTAGTAGTAGGCAGTGTTACAGATTTTAGACATGATTATCCCCTTGTATCTGTGAGAATGCAAATGACACACCTGCATTGCATCGCATGCATTGAGCTGCTTTTACTGTGAAAATAAGGAAAATTAAGGAAGAAGGATTAAGGAATTTTTTTCCTTCCTTAATCTTTCTGGTTAGAAAGTTGATTTAACTCTTTAATGATTTTCCCTTCCAAAGTCTTAATTGGCTTTATAATTTGCAAAAAAAGTCATTGAAATATATTTCTACCCACACTGTTTTTATAGACAACATCCATAATATTTTAATACTGCAGATGACCAAGCTGGCTTTTAGAACACTCTGTTAAACTCCTTTTTTTTCACACTCTGTTACAGATTCCTTGCAGATCATGATTCAGGAAGGGCTTTCTCTACTAGTTTCATTTTGGAAAATTCAGAACAATCACTCCAGTGAGACTTCAGTCCAAAGCAACAGAATTATTGTATGTGGTTTATTGCACATCTTCAGAGCTTTCATGTTGACACCCAATATCTGTTGCAGAATCAGTTGTCTTTGACTGTCTTTGAATTTAACAACCCTCCCATGCTTTGGTCTTAAAACTCAAATCTCATTGCAATATTGAAGCAAGAAAAACCTATTTTAACATCAGATTCATGTTGTTTGTGGATCCACAGCAGAAGAGAAAGCAATGACTAATTTTGACTTAACTGAAAGCTATTCCATATGCACCACACATGTTTTTATTCTCTGGGGAGTTTCCAGCCTCCTTAGGCAGACTAAGTAAAACAATGTCACTGGAAAAGTGGCAGGAAGAAAACATCTCTTTTGCCAAATAAAAAGGATTATATGTGCATGTTATAACAGCAGTGCAGTTTAGTCTCTTGTGAATCAACATCATACATCGTACTTTAGCTCTTTTACCTGATAAGGTGTATATAATTAAGTTTTTGTCTTTGTTTACTGAGTACAGTTTTTAACAGATAATAAGAAATCTTATTTTCTACTGGGATATACACTATCATATAGATGATCAAAAATGACCTTTCCCAAGTGCTGCTGAGTCCTCATATGCATTGGCAAAAACATCCGACAGAATTCTTGTGCAAATGGCATTTGGTTTGGAAGAGCTACACATAAATACTTTTATTCAATGTTGATTTGATTTTTTTTCACTATTATTGTGCTTCTTACTTGCACAGATCATTGATGCTCAATGTGACCAGCATTTATTTTCATATCCTTAGGTCTCTACTCAATTAAAATACATACAATGTTTTACTTACATTGTGGGTCATTTGTTTTTTACATAATAAAGTGAATAGAAAACACATATACACACCCACACATGCACTCTGAAATTACTACTATTTTGGCTGGTCCTTGTTTTGGCTGGTCCTTAAGACACTGTGAAGAAATTTGCAAATGGTGTTACTAAATCCTACACATTTTGTACACTTTAGACTATAAGGACCCAATTCTGCAGAACATTGCATGATTTATATCTACCACTGCAGCCACAGGCTTAAGAACTCAGTCAGAAAAATCACAATTCTGTCAACACCATAAAAAAGATATCATTTCTCACCACATAAGTGAAGAGTGGAACTTGTATATGGAAATGAGGGTTTTGCCCCCAAAAGAGGCACCAAGTCAATGGCTCACAGTATAACTGCATCCTCCCAAAATGGCTCAGCAGTTTTCTCCATACCTTCCCCAAATCCTCCTGCCTGCCAGGTCATCTTGGCTCCTTCATTCTCACAGTCCTTTGCCTCTAGATGCTGCCCCACCATGCCTAGGCACCAACTGTCTTGACACATCTATAGGGAGCACCAGATCACAAATCACAGAATCATAGAATCATTATGGTTGGAAAAGTCCTTCGAGATCACAGAGTCCAACGGTAAGCCTACCTGCGCCATACCTGTTAAACTGAAAAGTGACTGGAAGCTTATACCATTAGGTATCTAACTGATGGCCACCCTACAGCCACACATAACAGCAGCCAGTGGGAATGAAAACCGCATTGTCGCACCAAAACAAGCAACTCATAGTACAAAAAACATATGCTATCTATACTGTTATTGCCAATAACCTATTCTCATTTACCAGCAGATGGCACTCATTATATGGCTTGACTGCATCCCATGTGTGGTTTCATGGAAGTCAGCGAACATATCTAGGATGTATATAACCCTGTGTGTTTCACAGACCATTGCATTTCCCTGTGTTTTCTTGTGTCAAGGCCTCTGATTTTAGCTAGGTCCATAACGGAAACAAAGCCAGAAATGTGCCTAGGGCAGTGTGAAGAAGATGGGAATAAGTCACTCAGCACCCACATCCTCAAGGTGCCGGTAGCAGGCAGGTGGGACTGCACAGCATGGGAAACTACAGGGAAAGCTGCATCTCAAGCTGTGGCCAGACTAATGCAACAGTGATGCTGCATGAGTAGCCATGGCCATGTGCAGAATTAGGGAATTGCACCACCACTGGCACAGGCACAGGCACCTGCAAGCCCTCATCAACACGAACCCTCAGCTTTGCTGTATGGGAGGGGAATGCCTAGCTTCCCGCAGGCTGGCAGGGAGAGGAAACCTCTGCTGGTTCAGTTTTCAAGTGAAACATCAAGGTCCTAGCGGCCAGAGGGATGTCCAGAGTGGCCAGCAATAAAAACATCTGACAGACTCAAAAGGAAAATTTACCTGAGTTGCTTTAAGGGAATCCAGACAAGCTGCACGCAGATGAATAACTTGTGCTTACTCTTAGTTTTGATAACCCCACGTGGCACAGCTGCCCACAAAGGTCAGAAAGGCTTGCACACAGCCTGCCTCACACTCCTTGAACTCCTGCAAATCTTTCACTTGGTTTCATTGAGCGTTAGAGCACACTAATGAGCGCTCAACCTCAACACTGCTCTGACTTGATAAGTCAACAAAGCCAGCAGAGCAGTCACAGTACATAAACGTGTTTCTTCTGACCTAGTGGCAGTGATTCATATCGCACAACTGATGTTTATTGCCTTCCACCCTCTAACAGTGTCCCTTTGACCGCTCTTGGAAGTTTGTGTGCTGCTTTTACAACAGAAAGCACCGAAGAGCAAAATCACCTCAGCTGCTTCTCAGCAGTAATTTCTTTGCCAGAAGGCGCTGTATGCAGCAGTCAGATGGAAAGAAGCAGATAATTCATCCCTCTGTGACAGCAAGCCCCATGTGGTGTATGTTAATCCTTGCTAATGTTTCCAGAAGGCACAGGAACTCTGACATCTAGAAAAGTACTAATTAGTTGAACCTGAAGCAACAGCAAACCCTACGTTTTGAGCACAGACAAACAGTCAAATGTGTAAGACACTAGTGGTAAACTTATGGGTATAAATTAAAACAGGAAGTTTAATTTCCATAAGAGGAAGAACTTGTTTCCTGTGAGGGTGTCAGAGCCCTGGCACAGGCTGCCCAGAGAGGCTGTGGAGTCTCCTTCTCTGGAGAGCTTCCAAACCCGCCTGGATGCCACCCTGTGCCACGTGCTCTGGGTGTCCCTGCTGGAGCAGGGGGTTGGACTAGGTGATCTGTAGAGGTCCCTTCCAACCTCAACCACTCTGTGATTCTGTGATTTTGTAAACTTCTTTGGTGTCCAGTATATCTTTAAAAGCACTGACTTGACTGTGTGTTACTGATAACTCGTTATCAACAAACACACTCTGTCAACCATGATAGATTTCTTAAAGGGGAGGCAGTGAGTGCAACAAGATTTTCAAAACCTGATTTGAGCCATGTTACACTTTCATGTACACTTGTGCTGTCTTGACCAAGTAAGAATAATTTTTCATTAGATTTTCAAAGACCACCATTATAGTTTATCTTCCTGACAAAATTCAGATATTTTTGCTGACAGACTTTTGCTCAAGGCAGGATATTAAACTTCTGTAATAATGAAAATCAGAGATCTGCTGGCACTGCAAGGAATGGATATGCCACACTCCATGCTGTCCTCTGAAGCCACGCACGCAGCTTCCTGCTGTCCCGTGTGCCATAGACCATTCCCTCATAAAGGTCCATAATTCCTCCCAGGCTGCCTGCGGGCACAGGGGGCACTACATGCATCCATACCTTTCCATCTGTGCATATGCTGTATGGTGAGACTTCACTCACGTCGCTCTGCTTTTTGTGCGCTTGCTGACTGTACATAGCCATCACCAGCATACAGGTATGTAGTTGTGGGAAACAGTGAGAAACTGTGGAAAACCGTGGGAAATGTGAAGGTTAGGAGTGAGAAACTGTGAAAGTTAGGAATAACAGATTAGCAGATAGAGAAACCTAAAACACAGGCTGCACGCACTGGTTGGTTACCTGCTGTCCGGTAGCAGGGCTGGACCCAGATAGCAATAGAGTCAAGGAACTGGCTAGAGGCAAGGGGAAGGAGCGCATGGACAGCACGTGGACAGTGCATGCTCACGGACTCGGAGCATGTATGTTCAATCTGATGCTCAATAAAAGAGCTTAAGTCCCTGCTCCTTCTATGCTCCCACATGTAGTCTTTACTGACCCTGCAGAAAAGCTTCTTGGGAGGCCTAAGATTCCTGCTTTTGGGATCAGCTCTCCTCATCTTACTTGATTTATCGCACTCTGTTGCTACTTTTTTTCTGCTTGGAGGAATCTGTTTGGTTCCCTCTGTGACTTCATTTCTTCTCAATCTCTCCCTCAAACAAGTTGGTGGGCAAGACTTTTAGTCCTACCAAGCTGCCTTTAATCCTACCTTTTGGGGCATATGAATCTTTGCCTTCACTCCAGTTCTACTCTCTTTGGTTTCACCATCTTGAGCCGACAGTTATTACACAAGATATCTGTAGCAAATTAGTGATTTTGCTACTGTTTTGAGTTTTTTACTGTTTTATTGGCTGCAGAAGAATAAGAAGCAAAGCTGGAAAGGCATTTCTGTAAAACCACATTTCCATTTCCTAGGCTCAGGGTAGTATCAACTCCATTTACTTCTAGCATCTCATCAAGGTGGAGATTTCACAGCCCTTCTAGAGAAACTTTCAGTGGCTGCTTACTTTGAGAAGACATTTCCTAATGTTCTAACTAACCTCAAACCTCTTCAGTTTCCTCCAATTCTCCCTTATCCTACTTAGAAGATGCATAAACAATAGATAGTTATCTTCCTCTATGCATTTTTACGTCTGAATAATATTACCACTTTTCGTTTCAGTATTTTCGTTTGACAAGACTCTTGCATTTCTTTAAACCTTCTGTAATTGTGTATATCTTACACTTCCGTTATACATGACAATAAAATATCTCATTTTTCCTCCAACAGTCTGACACAACTGATTAAAGCACAGTCTGTCGTGTATAATCCCCAGGTCTTCTTCCATAGACCAACCACTTTCCTAGCTTATGCCAACTTGTGTTGAACCCAATTATTTTTTTTTCCTATCAAAGTACAGTATCTCACAGTTTGCTCCTGAGTTGTTCCTCTTCCCCATCGTTTCAGACCTCTGCTCTAACTAGTCAAGATCATTCTGAACTCTCACCTTGTCTTCCAGTATTTTGGAAACCTGGCAGCAGATATGAATTTAATAAGCGTATTCTTCCCTTAGTCTCTCCTGTCACTGAGGAAAACAGTGAATAGTTTACAGGACCTCTATTTAGTATCTCACTTCAAGACAATGATGAACTAATAGCAGCTATTCCATATATTTGGGTTTCTAGACAATTTTTACCCACTTTGTTCCTGTTTCCCAACCTGTTTATGAGAATATCATGTGAAACACTAGAAAAAAAAGACAACATGTATTTTACTTCTATTTCAACTCATTTTAAAGTGTGGTTGTTCTGTTCTAGAAGGTATGAAGAGTGGTTTGAAATAATTTGAAACTGACATGTCTGTGCTAATTTTTCTTCATCTCTTTATTGTCTCCTAATGGCACGAAGACAAATTGGTTTTGTCTGGATTCCAAAATCTTGTGGGTAGTTTTTTAATTTCCTCAGATCTGCTTATCACTTTCTCTAAAGGAAGAGCACTATGTTTGTTCTTCCCCACTGTCCTAGATCATCTACTATCCTTCTCAGGCTCTGTTGCTCTGGAGTGTCTCTGTCTTGCCTCATGGACTACTCCAGGCTCAGGCTGTAGCTTTGTGCAGAACATGTCCATTGTCATTGGGTTTCTTTTTTTTTTTGTTATTTGGAAACCTCTCTACTGGTTTAGATTTATTTCCACACTGGACACTGGAAAACTACTCCCCAAACACAATCCTGCTTCTAAAGACAGATGGTTTAATACCTCAAAAATACATTGAGAAGTTGTTAGCCAAACTATAATGATGATTTCTGAACTCTTGATCCCTCTCTGTTTCTTTCTTTCACGTTAAAAAAGTATTTTAGAATATCTGATATTCCCTTCTCTTTCCAAGCCAGGGTACTCCGGCACTCCTATCAGTTCTTCCAAGGCATTTCAGGCATCCTTCCAGCCATCAACGCCTCATTCACTTCTCTGCCTCACTCACTCCATAGAGGAGATGATAGAAAACTAGTTTACTTTCATTTTTTAAATTTCCCTATAGTAAAGTCTGTAAGCAGACTCAAGTTCTGCTTTCATCGAGCAGACCTAAATTCTGTGTTCATTTAATCCACACTTTTTTTTTTTTTTTTAATCTGGTAAACCAGCTTTCCTGGTTGTCTGAGTACCTCATGCTGTCTTTGCTCATGCTAAAGTTTTATTGCCTTTTTTTGCCTATTAATCCCTCTTACTTGCTGTGGTGCTCACCAGACTAATGTTTACAAGCATGTTTCATATACTGTGTGCTGTCAGATTGCAAAATGCTTTTTTCCTCAGAAAAAAATTCTGGAGATGTCACAGTTCATGTGATCACTCTGAGTAAGTACACACAGGTTGGTTTCTTGGTTCCCAGTAAAGTAACCCAATCTTGTCTCATCTTGAACATTTCATGCAAGGAGTGAATTCATTCTTCTGCTCAAGAATGGCAGAGCCCAGAAAGCTAGATGTGAGTGTCTTCCAGGCTGAAGAGTTTTCCCTTTGCGGGCCCTTGATTTGTATCAGCTTCTCTGGTATTTTATTCCATTTTGCACCATAGGTCTATGGAGATGGTTGAGAGAGTTCGTGCACACTGAACCAAGACAGTTCTAATAAATTATATTATTTGCTATGGAAATACTAGATGGCTTTAGAGCTGTACAGACAGATATGAAGGAAGCCTGTGGGTCTGATGCCTAAGTAAATAGCCTCTTAAATACTTCACTCACTCGGTTTCTTGGGATGGCTCAGGTTCAGCAGTGAGCAATTTTACAGCCATTTCATAAGGGAGGAGGGAGGGAAACAGTAATTAAAATATCTCCTTTTGGCATCACAGCTCTTGTCGCTCAAACTAATGAGGGAGCTTGGTGCCAAATAGGAAAGCACACTCAGAGCAGAGGATTTTCAGCATTCCCCCATGGAATGCACAGTTTCTGTAAATACCTTTAAGGGACAGAATGTACCTGAATTCGGTTCAGCCCTGTCTCTTCTCTCCCTGCAGAGCCAGGGGAGGAAGCAGGTGTTGGGGCTGCGAAGGGGATGAAAGTCTCTAACATGCATGCACACACACACTTCCAACTCTCTGGGAAAAAGCTCAGTACAGCTACATTTTTGGCCTGCGTCTTCAGTCTTCCAATTATTTTATATCATTTAGAATATTTCAAACCTCAGAATGATGCTCAGGGAGCTTTTCTCTTCAGAGAGCAGCAGACAAGCTGAAAAATGTTGATTGGTTTTCCAAGTGTTGATGTTTCATTTGCACACTTCTAGCTCCCAACAGCCTACATAGAAATTGGCTGGATCTCCTGGCTAGTTCTGGGTCACAGCTCTGTTTCAGCAGCTACACAAACCGTAGATATGGAGACGTGTGGCTGGGGTGCTGATGGAGTCTGACCCCAGTGCAGAAAGCTGCTGGGACTCTCCATGGCTACAGAGCATCGGCAATGTTTTGCTGATGGGTGTAAGCTGGAGTTTGTGTCCGGGATGGAGGACTGACACCTGGGACCACAACCAACACCCATTCTGGAAATGCTGACTGTACTCCCGCAGGAATTCTCCCATGGACATTCCTTCATTTACTGTTTTTGCCTGCTTTTCTCTTCATCCAGACATGCTTACTAAGCTCAGTCGCTCTTTCCACTGACATCAGGACAGAGCACTTTACAAGCAGACACAGTGTGTTGTTTTCTGTTTGTGTCCCAGCAGAGCCAAGAATGCTTCAAACCCAGCAGTGCAATTTAGGCACCGATTCCTCTCCCCTTTCTCTCACTGATCATCTGAGTTTGCTGTGCAACCAAGCCCCAGAGCCCAGAATTGTAAATCAGATTAGTTCAGGAAAACACGGGATTTAAAAAAAAATTTTTCGTTGTTTTTTTTTCCCTTGCCTCCAGAGATTTCTTCCCTCAAGACTGTGGTTTGTTTACCTGCGTTGTTTTGTATCATTTGTAGTAAAGATCAAGCCTAGCATTCCCTTACCATCACGGAACTGTGTCTTGAAGAAGTGACATTGGATCCTGCACTCCAGTACTGACTGTTCTTTCTGCTTCCTTCATTCATTTTCCACAAGGATGCTGAGGGAAGCATTTGTGAAAAGTTATCTTTTAGTCACCTGAGGCCACTAATATTTGTCATCAATAGTACAGCAGAAAACCTGAACAAGTTTGCACAAAGGAAAATCTGTATTCTGAGATCTATGCCTCAGCAAACCTAATTTACTACATCTGGCTTTTCTATTAAGATGACAGATGAAGATATTTCCAGCGTTTTAATAACAACTTTGTCCAAAAAGCACCAGCTAATTTTTACTTTATGAGACATTAGCTTGTTCATGACCATTCAAACACACCCTATCATTCCAGCAGTATGTAGAGCCGGGTTACCACCCCTGATTCCCAAATGGCTTTTGTTTTAATCCATATCAATTGGGAATACTGTTCTCTTTCTTGACTCCAGGGAGAGACTCTGTGGTTCTAAAGATATTTGAGTATCAATATTGTATTTTATTGATGCTTTCCAAAAATTGTATATATAATTAAACTACCATTAAAAGTAATATTTTTCAAATCTGCCTAGTTCATTACAGCATGAGATACAAACTGAAATTGCATTTTTTATTAGAAGGCTGTCTGTCTTCTGGTGTTGGGTAATGGAGCTTGCTGAAGATATTTCCATGTTGTCAATAACAACAATAAAACTAAGAGACAGTGTGCCCCATTTCCATAATAGTCAGATGCAGCTGTTCTCAAATGCCTGGAAATTCACAAGGATAAGCAGTTAATCCATCAATGCTACTTACTTGGCTGCCAGAACCAGGATGTACAAACCTTTAGTAGCTCCATTTTACAGGCAGGGGAATGAGAGGCTGAAGTCTACACTGACAGTCTACAGCTGAAGTCTGAGCTGAGAGGGCTTACTCTCTCTCTCACCTCCCCTGGGTTTCCTTGCTATGAAAACATGCACAGGGAGGGATGTACACCCACATTTTGCTCCAGACTGATGTTTGCTTATAACCAGATTCAGTTGGGAAGTGCTCCTGCCTCACACTATTTAGGTGTCATCAGGAAAATGGTGCCAGGTGCAGCTGTAGCCTGAGCAGATGTACCAGAAGCAAATTACTGTAAGGATATGAACGTAGCTACTAATACTGCAAATACTGCGAATGGAAGATGCCCTGCCTACGACCCTGAGTAAATACTCCACCAGCCCACTCTGTATCTGCAGTACTTGTGCTGGTTGATTTCAAGTCAGTTTGAAGTCAGGTAGTATTAAACTGAGATGGGCTCCTTGGGCTGAAGAGTCAATACATTTTACATTGCTTGCTCCTGTTCACATACACGTCAAGCATGCAACTGAATATGGTATTTCCCATCACTTCCAACTTTCAGATGGTCTGCAGACACGCAAGGGCAGCTCTGCAAAGCTGTATTTGTCCAGAGCAAATATATTAGCTTTACCTATACTATCTCCCTCTGTTTCCTTCCTGGACTTGTAAATGTCCAGGTGTCTAGAGCGCCAGCTCTGTGGCACGTGTAGATGAGGCACTTAGAGCCATGGTTTAACAGGCATGGTGGTGATGGGCTTATGGTTGGTCTTGATGATCTTGAAGGTCTTTTCCAACAATAAAGAGTCTATAATTCTGTGATCTGGTGGGTGTGATGGAAGAATTGTTTTATTTTCCATCAGATTCTCTAACATAATGCAGTCTCTGATGAAAGCCCGATGAAAGGCCTAGTTCTGCTATGCTCAGACTCATGGCTGGAGGCACTACACTTAACAGCTAGTGGCTTACATTCTCCTGAGCACTTGGAAAATGTGCTTTCCAAAGGTCGACTCAGGTTCTGGCTCTGAATCTCTTCCTACAGATGCCTCTCTTCTGTCTGAGCACAAGGCAGAAAGCAAAATAAACATGGACAGCAACATGGACAGTAACATTTATGAGAAAACAGGCACAAACCTTGTCACAACAGTTCATAAGGAACAACAGTTGCATTCCACCTTTAAGTGAGGTTTGGAGTACTGTGATAACCAAAATGGCAGTTGATTTGAGTAATGTGTTGGTGACAGTGACGCTTGCTAGAGATCTACCTGCCTCACTGAATTTTCCTACTTTCTGCCCCAGAGAAAGGAATATCTCTAAATGCTTGCTTTTCTCTCTTGTGGTGTCTCTTGACTGGCAGCCATTTACTCCAAAGCAACTATCAGTAATTGCCCCAGCACCTTTTTGATTTTCCTGATGAAGAGTAGAAATAGCAGGCTGAGACCTTTATGTGAGCCCAGGGATCCAAAGAGACATGTATTGTATGCTTTTGCAATCCTAGATTCACATCCATGGGGAAGGACTGGCAGAGCCTACATTGTGCACATTTTCAAGGCATATCATGAACTGCAATGGCAGTGATTGGTGCTGTCATCTCTGATCTGAGTCTGAGATTTAAGCCATGCCTAAAATGCCTTTTTCTTTTGAGGCAGACCTTCTACATGGCTTCCCTTTCACAGATTGACATGAATTTTGGCAGCATGCAGAAACCATGAAGTATTCTTCCCTCCTACCACAGGCTTTTGTTGTTAGTGATGGATTTTAGTTCATGTTGGTTTTGCGAACAGCCAGCACCCTGCCATCAATGGCAGAATATTTCTGCTGCATGGCTGCAGTGTGACATAAAGTTTCTCCTTCCCCACACAAAGCAGCAGCAGAGACTGGGAAAAAATGACAAGGAAAGTCAGATCTCTTTGCCTAAATGATAGGTAATCCACCCAGAGTGAACAGGATAGCCTGGAGCCTATTAGGACAATTCTTTCTTGGAATGGCACAAGATGAAGATGTTCCTTCCTAAACTGAGAACCTACTTTGCATTCAGTTGTGAATTGCCATATTTTGACAGATTTATGTGATGTCTTTACCATTAATTGGACATGTTAAAATTTCCTGCTCTTATTAATTTCCTTCCTTCTTAAGTTGTAAGATATCAACCAAGAAAATATCAACCAATGCAGAAAGTCAAGAAAAGCAATACACTTTCCACACTCTTGAGTAAATGCAAAGTTGAATTAACACTCATAGTTACCCATGCATCAAGAAGAGGCATTCATGTTGGAAGTTTTTAAAAGAAAAGTGCTGCAACGCATAATAATTTGCTCTACATTTAGTTTTTATTAATCTTGTAAGCCAATTGAGAATAAACAATTTAACTGATGGATACCCTTCATACCAGGAAATGCCTGCAGACAGACCATGATTTCTCCAGAAATACTTACTAATAGACAAATGTTCTCCACAAGTAAACATCTGTCTGTGACTGTCTCACCAGTTGTTCTCCACAACTATTTGTTCATGTATCTGAGATCCAATATTTAAGTGATTAGTTAGCCAAAGCCATGTAATATTGCCTGTCTGTCTTTTCAGCCACATCTACCTGTTCACATGAGCAGTTCCCATACAGCGCTTGTTGAAAATATGGTATTAACATGATTATCACCACTGCCTGACAGAAAATATGACTATAATATTTGCAACAAAATATAGAATCATTATAGTTGGAAAAGACCTTCAAGATCATCAAGTCCAACAATAAGCCCTTCAATACCATGCCTGATAAACCATGCCCCGAAGTGCCTCATCTACATGTTTCTTGAACACTGCCAGGGATGGTAATGTTCCACCACTTTCCTGGGCAGCCGGTTCCAATGTTTCACTCCTCTTTCTGTGCAGAATTTTTTCCTAATATCCAATTTGAACCTCCTCTGGCACAACTCTTGTTCTATCTGTAGTTACTCAGAAGAAGAGGTTGACCCCTGCCTCACTACAACCTCCTTTCAGGTAGTTGTAGAGAGTGATAAGGTCTCACCTGAGCCTCCTCTTCTCCAGACTAAATAACCCCAGCCCCCTCAGCTGCTTCTCATTAGGTCTGTGCTCCAGCCCCTTCACCAGCTTCGTTGCCCTCCTTTGGACACACTCCAGCACCTCAATGTTTTTCTTGCAGTGAGAGGCCCCAAAACACAGTATTAGAGGTGTGGTATTAGAGGTGCGGCCTCACCAGTGCCGAGTACAGGGGGACGATCACTTCCCTGGCGCTGCTGGCAACACTGGTCCTGATGCAAGCCAGGCTGCCACTGGCCTTCTTGGTCCCTTGGCACACTGCTGACTCATGTTCAGCTCATGCTCGTCTGTTGACCAACACTTCTAGATCATTTTCTGCCATGCGGCTCTCCAGTCAATCATCTGCCCCGAGCCTGCAGCGCTACACGGGGTTGTTGTGACTGAAGTGCAGGATCCAGCACTTAGCCTTGTTGATCCTCACATGGTCAGCCTCAGCCCATCCAGCCAGCCTGTGCAGATCCCTCTGTAGAACCGCCTTCCTACCCTCCAGCAGATCAATTCTTTCTCCCAGCTTGGTGTCGCCTCCCTCGCCCACTTGGAGCTCCAGGCAATTGAAATATTCCCTAAGGTACAGTATTACCCCACCTCCTTTCCTTCCATCACTGTCCCTTCTGAGGAGCCTGTAGCCACCCACTGCACCACTCCTAGTCATGATAGGGGTCCCACTATGTTTCAGTGATGATGACTATGTCATAGTTTTCCTGATGCGCTGCGGCCTCTAGCTCCTCCTGTTTGTTGCCCATGCTGTGTGCATCAGTGTAGATGCCCTTCAGCTGGGATACTGAGCTCTTCCCCAACTCTGACATGCTGCTCCCAGGTTTATTCCTAGTGCTCCCGGTTTTATCCCTTCCCTCTTCATATCTAGTTTAAAGCCCTCTCAATGAACCCTGCCAACTCCTGGGCTAGGATTCTTTCCCCCTATAAGACAGGTGAACCATGTCTGCTGTGAGGAGGCAAGGTTCGGTATAGCCTGCCTCATGTTCAAAAAACCCAAAATTCAACTGATGACATCAGCCTCTAGGGCAGCTTAGTATCACTCCAGATTATCCAGAAGCATGGAAAAGATTTTTGGTAACTACATAAGTCTCAGAACTTCATGACCTATAAAAAGAATTTTTTAAGCGTTCTTCATTGTTAAATATTGCCTATAAAGACTATATAAGTTTCATATTGAAATCTGCTTTTCCAGTTTCCCAGTATTTTTTTAAGTATTAATATGTTTTTTTAACATGCATAGAGGGCCACAGAAACATATAAATAATTACACAGGACTTTGGGGTGCTTATCTTGGCTTTCTTTCCTTGAATGTACTAGAATTGCCAGTACCACAGACTTGGGTTTCTCTGCCCTTGCAAATTTAGACTCCGTAAACAAAAGCTTGCTTTGGTTTATAGGGGACAGAACTCTGCCCATTCCAACCCCTTAAAGTTAATAGGGTAGTTAAAGGTATAAGTAAGAGTAGAACTTGGTCCAGAACCTGCCTATTCAGCAAACTGTTTCACAAAGAAAGTTGGTCATATGTTTAAGACATATGAAACATATAAAGGCAGCACCTTCTAAGAATCTTCTGCTACAGTTGTCCTGGAAAAATAATATGCTGGTGTTAGCATTTAAGGAAAAAGGTGTTGCAGCACATCCAAGGTGAAAGTTATAAATATCTCTGAGTATAAATTGACTCTCTAATTACTTAATCTTCAAGACTAAGTAATTTGGAGTGACCATTGTTAAAAATACTATTTGAAAGATTAGAAATTTTATTTCCAAAGTTCTCCTCCTAGTTCTATTCCTTTCAGAAAGATCCTAGGTTAGTCTCATCTCACAAATTCACAGAATCACAGAATGGTTGAGGATGGAAGGGACCTCTAGAAATCATCTAGTCCAACCCAGAGCACGTGGCACAGGGTGGCATCCAGGTGGGTTTGGAAGATCTCCAGGGAAGGAGACTCCGCAGCCTCTCTGGGCAGCCTGTTCCAGGGCTCTGTCACCCACACAGGAAAGAAATTCTGCCTAATATAGAGATGGAACTTCCTGTATTTCAATTTATATACATTATCCCTTGTTCTGTTGCTGGCCACCACTGAGAAGAGTTTGGCCCCATCCTCTTTACATTCTCCCCTCAGGTATTTATATATATTGATCAGATCCCCTCTGAGTCTTCTTTTCTCCGGAGTAAACAGGCCCAGCTCCCTTAGTCTTTCCTCACACAATAGATGCTCCAGTCCCTTAATCATCTTCAGGGCTCTCCGCCAGACCCTCTCTAGAAGCTCCACGTCCCTCTTATACTGGGGCGCCCAGAACTGCACCCAGTACTCCAATTGTGGTCTCACCAGAGCTGAGCAGAGGGGCAGGATCCCCTCCCTCGACCTGCTGGCAACGCTCCTCCTGATGCAGCCAGGATCTCACTGGCCTTCTTGGCCACGAGGGCACACTGCTGCCTCATGGTCAACCTGTTGTCAACCAGGACTCCCAAATCCCTCTCTGCGGAGCTGCTTTCCAGCAGGTCAACCCCTAACCCGTACTGGTGCCTGGGGTTATTCCTCCCCAGGTGCAGGACCCTGCACTTGTCCTTGCTGAACCTCATGAGGTTCCTCTCTGCCCAACTCTCCAACCTTTCCATTAAAGGTACTAAATCTTGGAAAATTCTGCAGAAACATACCTGCAGAAACCTGTGATAGCAGAACCCGACACTTCACCACTATTTTCTTTCTTTATTGTATTATTTGATTTATTTTATTTTACTATTTATTATATTTTATTTTTTAAAGGCCTCCTCCCATCTCATTCTTTCTGCACCTGTTATTGATAGCTACCTCTGAGTCATTTTGTGAAGTCTGGATGAAAGTTACGAAAAGTATCCATCCATTCTTCATCCTGTGAAAGCATTACCAGAATGCTGGCAGCCTGGAAACACAACCAAATAAGGACTAAATCAATGCCCATCCAGCCATTTAACTCTGCATAGCTGTTCAGTATCAGCTGTAAGTGTAAGAGAGGATTTTCCACCTGTATGCCTATGGGGACCCAAACCCCTCATGGTAGGAACTCATTGAGTTTAAGAAAAACACAAAAGCAGGGATAGGGACCAAGATATTTTTCTGTTGTATGGCTGCACAAACACATCTTTTGCCAATTTGGGTGGAAGAGCAGTGTGCATACTTAGCTACTACTGCGTGAACTGTTATCTACACTTCCTTTGCCCTGACAGCTCCTCCAGATGCCTTCTGGAAGGAAGGAAGCAGCCTTCTCCAATGATCTGAGTGGTGGAGAGGAGACTAGACTGATCTCCAGCCCTATCTGCTTCCTCTTCTTTGAAGAGCAGTCAACCTTCTGTTTTCCTTCACTCTCAGTTCAGAGCTCAGCCATTTTACCCTCGATTTTCAGAGGCCAAGAACATGCTGAGCTTCTATGCAGAGCAGGCCATAAAGCAAAAAGACTTTTGTGGTAAGTTGGGTAAGAAGGGTAAGTACGCTCTATTACAGTGACTCAGAGCACAAGTAATCTGTGGCAATGAAATTTGTGTTTTCTGTGAGACATTGCCCAAACCAGCATCCTTCTGGAAAAAAAGAAAAAGTCCCTGGTTTGCAATGGGATTGGGATATCAGACAAGAATGCGTTATGCTGCCCTCTGAACTCTATTTAACCTAAGTTTATCACTTTTTGGAAGTGATGAAGCAGTCAAGCTCTGGGTTTTATTAATTCTCTGATGCTAGATACCACCCATGCCTCATTTTGTTCCCTTCTGCTCTTTGGCAGGTGTTTCACCAACATCTGTCCTCTTAGCCCAGAGAATCCAGACAAAAGGAAACAACAGGAAGTGGATGACCATATGTTCTTTTAATGACTCAGGCATCAACATGATATCTGCAATGGTTAAGCTGTTAACAAAACAATTAATGAGAGCTTAAATGAGAATGGGGCAATAAAAGCCATCAGCATGTTCTTCTCAAGAGCAGACTGTCTTAAACTAATAAGATTCTTGTTCTGAAGGATAACTGACCTAGGGAATAATGAGAAAACAAGTAAGATTAAACTGACTTGAGTTTTTCATACTCTCCCCTCCTGCCCAGATTCTCTTCTGTGAAATCAAAGGAAACAGGCTCTGTGAAATTACTGTGCACAGCTGGTTGCATAACTATGTGCAAAGAGGGCACATGGTATCCATGTCATTATGTCCAGCTCAGCAGATATTTTCAGCAAGGAAATACAGTGATCTGCTCCATATCTTTTCTCAGTACAATCTGGATGCTGGTATAAAGAGAACTCCTGTAAAATGCATTGGCAAGACAAATGAGGGTGTCCACAGAACAGAAAACAGGCACTAGATCTAAAATTATTTTAATACACAGGAGTGAGGCTACAAAAACTACATTATTGACTTATTTGTAGTTGTTATAACTATTTGACCTTTCTCTATAGCATTCCTGTCTAGCTGCCTGTTTTCCCTTTTATATCTGGACCTTTCACTTCTGTCTTATAGCATTTCTCTTTTACCAGACATTTCTTTTTCACCAGTTTTCTTTTATAGCTTAAAGTTGAGGTCAAGAAGAATTTGCAGCAAATAAGGTTTTGGCTGAATCTAAGGGAATGTTGTGATTGTTGGGACAATGATCTGTTGCCTTTTGCGACAGAGAGGTGGTGGACTCTCTTCTACTGGAAGCTCTGAAGAACAGATGCAACAAACATCTGTCAGGCCTGGTCTCCCAGCAGTGGACTCAGACTAGGCTGAGGTCTCTGCAGGTCCTGCATTCCTATGGGTGACTTAAGGAGAGCAGCTGTGAAACCCACAGCTGTACTGAGGGCATGTGTCTCTTGAAAATCCAGAGCTATTGGTGCTTTTATAAATTTACAGCTGGATTTTATTGGAAAAAAATACATCTCTTCTCAGATTGCTCAGAGACAGACGAATTGATTCTGTGTGCTTTGGTCAAAGGGAAAAGCCTCTTCTACTCAAGACTGGATATATTAGCTTAGAAACTCTTCAGAGGCACATCCATGTATGCAGCCTTACTCTAGAGCCCTCTGGTTACCATTTCAAGAGCAGTGAAGAGGATCTTTTTCATATTCTACCAAGCTTCTTGCACAGGAGAGCTGTCAAGCTGGAGCAAATCAGCTGGTTCAGTCTGTACACTAGCTGAACGAGTCCTGCCAAAGCCCATGCTGGTCATCTCAGCAATGGAGGCAAATTGAAAGTTGCCACCTCAAGTAAGAGGGGCAGGTCTGCAGCAGTAAGACATTATCACTTCTGTCACAGAAGGGAAGAAAGGGAGAAGAAAAAAAAGGGACCAGGATGGAGAGTGGATGAAATTGACGATCCCTACAGCAGTCACTTCCCTCATCTCCTGTCCCCCCTCACCACCGGCTGCAGACCAGGCACCTGTCACCTTCTGTAAGTAGCCATGGAGCCAGCTTTGAATCAAACTAGGCCTAAAGCCAGCCCGGAGCCATACTTGTCCTCCTCTGCAGTGTCCTCAGTTTCTTCGTATAATCCTTCCCGGCCTTTTTGCACGAGCAATGCCCCTGAGCACAGATTACAGTGTCCATTGCTGTCAACCCTGCTGGAATGCCTGGTCCACACCATCTGTGCAAGCTTGAACTAGGGCTGCATTGGCAATCTCAGAACACATTGATAGGAATCACAGTCATTTTGTCACTCCTAATGGCAAACCATTCACATGCTGCTAGGAATGACTGTTTAAAATCCCAATAAAAATGTGTCATTAAGGCAACATAGATAAGGTTGTGGAGACTGTGTTCAAGTATCTGCGTAAGTTTATATCATAAGAAAATGTCCTTTATAGACTTTATAAATTCCTATATTCCTACAACAAACAAAAACCTCATTTGTATCTTAAAATTTTATGAATCTGTAATTTCCTTGCTATCAGTCCTTCACAGTTTTCCCACATGACCAAAATTCTCAAAAAGTTTTTAAGAATGAGAAGTGATTAAAAGCAAGTGCTTCGGTTCCACAACACAGAAAGTCTCATGTACTCCCATGCGATCTATTTTGGTATCTGAAGATGTTTGTTCAGTACTTCAGAGGAAAATTTTCAAACTAACAGAAAGCTTGGAAGCACATTAAAAGAGCTCTTTCATAGCTTGCCAGCATGAAATAAAAAAAAGGCTGGCATCTCCATGACTATACCTGCAGGGACATGTTAGTAGGTGACAAAACATCATCAAATTAGATCTCAGCTCATTGCCATGGCTGGCGTTGAAGGAGGACTACTCAGTAGCTGTCATTGGCTGAAGGAACATCAAAGATACTAAAGAGATGCTTTGCATCAAAGTATTTGGGGTTTGTCCGTCTATAATTTGAATTATCAGAGGAGATACTAGTTATTATTTATCCAGCTTCTTGGCAAGCTTTGCAGCCTGTTTTGAACTGGCCCTGCTAGCTAGCAGGGCTTGGCATAGCCAGAGTAAGGCCAGTATGGGCCAGTCACGGTGCTGCAGGTGTATCCTCCATTTGAGCTCAATAGCGGGGCTTCATCTGCTCCTGCCTTGTCAAATGGGAGCTCAGCAGTGCTTGTCATCTGAAAATTTATTTTTTGCAGCCTGATATGCTAGTCTCCCTCGGCCTCTGAGAGATTTTTGTGACTGATGCCTCCGACAACAGAGCCACTTGAAGAGAAAACTGTTCTCGTGCGTCCTAGATAGGAGAGTGATTTATATGGCCTTCCTTTGAAGCAGCTATCCTTTCCACTTCCTTTCATTCCATAGTTCTTCACATGTGGGCTGTAGGGTTTCATCATCAAAAGGAATGCATTTTTAATATCCAACTAAGCCACCTCCAGTAAATCTTTATACTCCTCACCTCCATTATCTTTTTTTCTTTGGTATTACTGAATGGAAAAGTTTAGAGATGACTATGGTTGGTCCTGATACACCAGTTAGTTTATTTTAGTGGGCTGCATTAATTCTGTGGTTCAACACTGGCAGACAGACAGAGGTACAGAAAACAAAATGAAGAATATTATTTCCAAATGAATTCTCAAGAGTGCATTCAATTAGAGGGTTGTTTTTGACCTTTTGCAGGCTTCATTAAAGCCCCCATCACTTTTCCAGAAAAAAAAATTTGAAAACAGATGGGAGTAAATGAAAAATTTATGCTTGCAATCCCACATGGCCCAAAATGAACAGTCTTGAATGATCTCTGCTGAGTACCCATGTGCAATTAAAAGGATGCTTGTGAAGCTTTCACACTGTGAAGTACAAATACTCTCCTATAACCCACTGGGAACCACCTCATGAGAGAAAAAGCATACACTCTATTAACTCAGCTGGTATAGAACTTCGCATGTAAACTATAAAGCGATTCAAAAAGGGGAAGCCTGTGGAGACTGGTATTAATCAGCATATAACGAGACTAACCAGCAAAAATACAGGAAAGAATTATTTCCTAGAAAGAGCTTTATAAAATGCTTAAGAAAATTCTGAGAAAAAATAGGCAATAGTCTTGGGAAGGGCTCAGAAATTCATCCCGTGGTTAGGAAAGCTGAGAACTGCTGCAGATACAGGAGAGTTGTCAAGTCATTAATATAGGTCAATAAGCAGAAGAGGTAATGTACAAAAATTACATAGTGCCAACTTCACAAACCTATGTAATTTTGTGTTATTTTTTACTCCATATGAGACTCTGCCTAAATCTCCCTCCCCTTTTGGATCTGGCTTAAGGCCTTTCTGATAGCAGAAGAGTTATAGCTAATAGCTAATAGTTCTGGAACAGTTTATTGGAAACACTCTGTATTTCACCTGTTTGATGCAGGGCGCGGTGCCTGCTCCACACTCGTGGCTAAGCAGTGATCTGCTGGTTGTACGTCATGATGAGCAGCCATCACTGAAAGCTGAGAACAGCTATAGCCCTGTCCTGCTTCCTGCCTTTCAGAGACAAACCCAAACCCATGAACCTGATGGAGTAGGGTTAAATTTAGATTCCTTTCATTCCTTTTAGATTCCTTTCATTCATTTTATTTCTTTTCCCATTATATGCTCTGTTTTATGGTCTCAAACATTGTTTATATAGTAGTCAGTGGAGAAAAGAATTAAGATAATTTGGATGAACTCTGCAAACTGAAAACTTCTTTGAACTATGTGAAATGCGATAGAATGAAAATGGTGACAGTCTGCCACATTTGAGGTTACTCACAGAGGAGCTTTCCTGTTCTTCTCCTTCAGACACGCAAATGACATGCTTGCAAATGGGGGTATTTACACATATGAGGAGTCACTACTTGTTATAAATAACACAGAATGGGGACTCTGCTTGGTGGTAGGAAGCAGGTGGCACTCTGCAGGTGACAGAAGCCTGTACCATGATGCTAAATTTTGGGAGTTCAAATTTTTCCTGAGTCCCCAGGAGGAGAATCACTACTAGCATATTAACAGGAACAGCACAGCCAAAGGCAGCCCTGCTGTGAGTCAGGCATGGCTTTCTTGGAGGGTTTGCGTATCTGCGTGGTTGTACCATACATTCATACGTGTCCATTCGGATTAAACGATGAAGCACATGTCAGTCTGTTGGTCAAACCATTTAGATACCACACATGGTCCTGGTTTTGATGCATAATCACAACTTCTTACTTTCCTAGTGCAAAGGTGCAGAAGGTGGGTGAGTCCCAGCCACATAGGGAGCCTAAGATTTTGATAGCCAGAAGCTGACATGGGAAGGCAGGAGAAACATAGGAGAAAAAAAAAGAAGATTTTGCACTGTAGCAACTGTAGCACACATGTTGCCCAGAACTACTTAAATGTGCTTATTCAGGTCTTCATTTGAAAGCCAGGAAATTTAAGGAATGATTTTTAAAAGCTCCTCTCTGTTACTTTCCAAGTATTCTCAATAGCTTAAGGATTTTAAAAGTCATTATAACATAAAAAGTCTATTATTTCCTATCTTTTAATTCATCAGCACAGTAAATCTGTGGCTGGCTATTTCACTGAAAGAACCTAACAGAAGCTAGCACAAAGGCTGTGCATTTTGATTGCTTACTCTTTGGGTCTGTGAAGAGTGTATACGTTTAACTGTATAGAGAACATGTGAACCCATTTCTCTGTACTTGGCTGTTTTCTTTACTACTTTGTAAATACTCTTTCAGAATCATTAGTACTCTCATGATGGAAAGCTCAGCTAATGATACAACTAAACAAACAGCTGGTTCCCAGAAGAAGAGCTCGAGACAGCATCAGCCAAAGTCAGTAAAATCCCTCCTTGCTAAGAGGGGAGGTGCAGTCATATGGGCTTTCTGTTGTACCTCAGACTAATTTCCCAAGATCTTCCTCAGCAAACAGATTCTTGCTCCCATAGGTTTACTTCAGGAGGAAAAAAAATGAAGTTGCTAGAGCAGCCCTAGCAGGAGATGCCTGCTACTCTAAAGAGGTCTATCTTTAAGCTTAACTCTTTGTAGGTTATGCCTCTTAGGCTGACACGAGACAGTAACTATCTTCCAGAAAAGAAATTTGAGGAGGGGGATTAAAAGATGTGCCCTGGTCTTAAAGTACCAGGTCAGTTTTAAAGCTTGTGCTGCTAAAGCACTTACCGCACCATCCTCTTTTCTCATCACAGCATCATCTTTACTGTTAAAATTAGAAGTTGAATATGGGAGCAGGTGACAGGAGTTTCCAGAATGAACACGAATTGCCTCATGATAGATGCAGTCCCCCAGGACTGCAGAGGGCAACCTATGGAGGAAGGCAACGCACCCTCACCCATGGCTGAAGCCAGCTCCAGCTCTGCTCCCTCCTGAAGGCTTAAGAAACACTATCCAGCTTCTTCTCTTCAAGGAATGCACAAGTAGCCAGCAGAGGTCCAAAGTTACTTAAGGAAACACTATGTAAAGGAGAAAAAAATTATTCTGTGCATCCAGACATCCATCTTTTTTTTGTTGTTGTTTACATTAGACAAGACTTTGGAGAAATACCTGAAATAGAGGCTTATAAATGCATTAAGTCTAAGTATGTATTAGCAAGAAGCCTAAAGCTATTAACCTTTCATGCCAATATGTCCCCTCCTCTGTGCTTATTTCACATGATCCAGAAGCTTTGGGACAATAGCTGTAATTCTTTTTTTTTGAATGGATGACAATCTATTTGGCAATATCATGGCAATAATATTATACTCTTTATTGAATTCCTGAAACTGGCCTATTGCTTGCTCTTGATTCGTTTAGTAACTCTTGCCTTGAACTGAAACAGATGGAATCAGCACAAATGTGATGTTGTTAAGGTTCAGCAGTTGGCGGACAAAGGTGCTCTGTTGCTAGGAGAGCAAATTCTAGCAGCACATTTTAAAATAGAAATTAATGTTTTACCCTTAGCATGTAGTGATCCAGTGTCATGTGTCTCCAGAAATTCATTTCTCTCTCCTCAGAGCAAAAAAATTCCACTTCTGGAGTCCAGACTTTCCTGACTGCTTGGGAGCTGTGAGAGTGCAGTATACAGGAAAAAGTGAGGCTTATGCAGAAACCAGCTATTCCTCAAATGTTAAGTGTTGGAATTAATTGTGTCCACATTGAAATACCTCTGCAAAAGCAAATGGCCTTTGTTAGTTAGGAATCCAGACTCTGTGTCTCTGATCCATGGATATCTTGCTGGGATAATTTACAGTCCAAAATCAAATGTGGATAACAAAGGGGAAGAAGTGTTACTCCGCTCTAGAGCCATCTGGGAATGACCATGAAGAATCATTGAGACCAAATCTGATCATGCTTTGCTCCAGAGCTGAAATGTGCATGACAAAGACAGAGGATGACTGTTCTCTATGTGCTCTGTGTTGGAAAGAAATCTGATTATGTACTTACTTTTTTTCTGAGATGCATCCCTGGAACTGGGGGTCTATCCCTAATAAGGGCACCAAAGGAAGGCTAAAAAAAGCACATGTGAGAGCAGCAGCAGGCTATGAGCATCATGATAAACCAGTCACCAAAAATCAAACCCACACTTTCTGAAGCAAGTGTTTGACAGCAAATTGATATATTTTGCAGAATGGAATGATGCTGAAGCTAGCTTCAGCCAGGATGAGAGTGCACTGGCTTCCTCAGTAGGCACCCATCTGCAGTCCTCGGGGTCTGGGTCTACCATGAAGCAATTCTTGTTCACTCTGGAAACATATTTCACAGCAAATTAAAAACAGAAGGGAAGAAAAGGCTTCCTTAACACCCATTTTGTAATCTCAGATGAACACTGCAAACTTGTGGAGCTGTTTGCTCAAGAACTGCAACCGTGATGTTAGCTGGCTGTGTCTACTTCTACCTGCCTCTCCTCGTGCTGGTTTCTTTGCCTCAGGAGCACCTCATCACAGACTGAAATAAAACGGGAGTCAAACCTTCTGCTGTCCCTCTCAAACCACAACCCTGCGACTCTGTTTTCTGGGAGAAAATTATTCAATATGCCAGATGACAGTAAGCAAAATTGTTTATTGCTCTTACAAGATGAGGGCTCAGAGGTTTTCTCTGATCCAGCTTCGTAGATGGGAACCACGGTCTGCCGTGACTGCTGTGAACATGAGGAATGATTCTCACACATTGGCCATTGCTTACCTTGCCACAGCACCTTGCCCACCAAAGCAAAGCCGTGTGGGCAGGTTAAAGGGCTTATTTCCAAAGTGGCCTGTTCCAAAGTGGTCTGTGGGTTAACTGGCAGTTTCCACTAGATAAAAACAGCTGAATTTACCAAGAGTGTCAGGCCCAGGAATCTCCTAGCAATGGGACACCTACAAAAAAGGCATTTTGTCACTTAGTCTGCCTTAGACACCTGTGAAAGTCTGACTATCTCGTCCTGCCTGGCTTCTGTGTGATCTTACTCATAAAGCACCTTGTCAAGTGAGACAGCTCATAAGCCCCTCTCCACATTCCCTCATTGTCCCTGCCTCTCTATTTTGGTTTCCTTTCTTTGAAATTCCACAGGCTTAAATAGTGTTAAGCCTGAACCTGACAAATCAGCCTGCATCTCTCCTGTCAAGACCTCCCTGGATCCCATTCGCTATGAGAAGTGCAGGCATTGTAATGTGAATGGCTTGTCAGAGAATCAGACCTCACAGGAATCTTCCCATCACACTTTTACAAAACAAATGTCCCACAACAAAGAATAACATTGCACATCCTGCACAAGCCTCATAGGGGTGTTGGAGGGCTCTGCAGAACAGTAGAAAGAAATTTTCAGTTTATCTACAGTCTTTAATGATGGCTTCAGTGCACTTGAGCAAATCAGCCAAAAACAGGTCTCAGTTCTGAGGTGGCTAAGGTCTGATTTAACAAAGAAATTTTCAGAAAAAAAATTACAAAAAGAAATTTGTCACACACTGTAAAATACACCACTAATTGTGTGGGAAAGAAAGAGAAAATAGTACTTCCCAAGCCATACATATAAGCACTAAGTGTTTTTGTCCATTGAGCCCCCTGAAAGCTGTGCGTGCTTGAAGCCTTTGAAAAGATGAGGCTGACCTCACTGCTCTCAGCTATGAATACAGCCTCATTCCTTGGCTCAGGTGCTTTGCTGGTGTTTTTTGATGCATGACAGTCACAGCCTTGGCTTGGAGCTGCTTAATTTTGCCACACCAGAGCTGTGCAAACCACAGCTTGTCAGTTGGTCCTGCTGGTCCTGCATGTGAAATTATTTTCTACTCTGATAACCCACTTCAAACATAATAAAAACTTGTCTGTCCTGGAAGATGTTCTACTTTGCCAAATTCTTCTCAAGGTGAGCAATGGTATCAGGCAATATGTTCCACATATAAACATATCAGCCACTTATGTCCAGATACTTTGTAGCTTCTCTCTGAGACTGTAACCAATATTTCACAAGTTTTCTAAGAATAAGTCGGCTTCATTTTTGAGACATTTTTCTTTCCTGCCATGAAGTTGCACAATGTAAGGCCATAAGACTGCAAAGTAACGACTGCAAAGTACCTGTGCTGTCCTGCACTGTAAGTTGGCAGGTAGCTTCAATAGGTTGCAAATGTTTTCTGCATTTGACAAGTCTCTTGGCCTTTCCTGAGCTGTTGCTGACTTATAGCATGAATCTTCTATGCTTCAGAGATGTTCTGATATAATCCAATTGTTAGATTTCAAAATGAAGGCAGAAACCTGCTCAAACTTCCATCTTCCATTTGACTGACTAGTCAAAGTAAGCCACATCGGGTCCTGTGGGAGAGACCTCTTTAGCAGTGATGTGACCAACACTGGGCTCATGTCGCACTCTCAGGTACTCAATGCACAGACTGGGCCTGTGCTTGAAGGTGAGCAAACTGGGCCAGGGAAGGAGATGGTGCTGGGCCCGACTTGAGAAAATAAGGACAGAAGCAGCATTTAGAGAAAGAGGAAGGGAGACCTATGCGGATTTCCAAGATGAGAAGGTGTCTGTAGCCAGCAGTGAGAGAAAGAGTAGAAGAAAGCAATAGCTGAGACCTTATAGGAAAAGAAAGTGTGTCTAGGAATGAGGAGTCAATTTTGCAAGTAATACGAAGAACCTTTCTTTTCCTATCCAATTGCTCTTTACTTTTACAGTCCAAACTTTATTAGTGTAGTCCAAGGCAATCACAAGCTTCTTTAAAGCCGTGGGAGAATGAGCTGTCTGACTGAAGGGCTGTCAAGTCCCTTCATCTACAGCAAAGAGCAAGAGGCTGCAGAGCTGCCACAAGCTACACTGCACATGGCTCTAGCAACCTGCAGCACTTTCTTCTGCCAAGGGATGTACAAAAGGGCCATGTTAGGCAGACTCAAAGGATCCACTCTCATCCTAGTGGAAACAGCTCTGTGGCTCAAATTTCCTGTAAATACTGAGGCTAGGTGGATGGTGCAGCTGGGTGGGACAGTGCAAAGCAATACCCTTTAGATGTACTTCAGCCTATAGGAATATCCTTACATACCGTAGTGAGAAGAGACGAGGGTTGAGAACAACTGAGTTGTGTAAACAGATGCCTCTGCATGTCTAAAGCAAAGCACTCTAGTTCAGCCAGTCTCAGATCAGACAGAAGCAAGCCCCATGGTCTGCACCCGTCAGACAAAATGTTCAGCAGCGTGTATCCAGCACAAAATTTATGATTGCTTGGAGTGACGAGGACTCCTTGCAACCAGACTGCAAAGCAAAGTTCTGCAAAGAACTTTGAACTGCAAAGTTCTATAGCCGTCTCCTTAATGTTTGACCAGAGTATACTTCCTCTTCTCTGGCATATGGAATTGGATTTGAAGAACATTTTAATGCTTAAAAAATCTGTGCAGCATGTTCTACTTAGATTTACATGGAAAATGCGTTGTTTTTTCCATTATGTTAGTTTTTCACAGCTCTGCTTGCCAGTTTTTAAGCTACTGAAGAGACTCAGCATCTGTTCTTCTGGGCATCCATGCCATTTGCAGATTCTTTAAAAGCAGAAGACATGAAATACTCTTTTGAAAAATGACTGGATGTCTTCCAGGGCTGGAGTGGATTAATGAAACGGGCCCTCAAGCTACTGCTGGCATGATGTTGCAACAACAGTAGGTTGAGGGCTTGTACGTTCACTGCAAGGTTAGCAGAGTATTCTCCTGTACTAATCTAACTCCCCGTGGCACTGTGCAAGCAGGGGAGATGTCAGTCCTTCTAATAAATGGCAAGCTGGAAAAACAGTCTTGAATATGGTTGACAGCCTAGCTGCTTTTTAAAGATGAATTAGAACCAAGTCTGCTGATGTGGAAAACAAAACAAAGTTTTAACAAGGCAAAACTGCAAGGAAAATCTCTGAATAAAACCCTGATGGCATTTTTTAGCTAGTAATGTCAGATCCCTACGTTTTTTGGCATTGCAAGAGAAGTATTCAACAGATGTCTGGGAATTAAGCCCAAGTTATGTGCCAATGATTGTCACTCTTTGGCTATCCCATCAAACATTGCCCAAAGTTTGGAGTTTTTTCAGGGTATTACTTTTGGTCACTAGTGACTCATACAGGAAAGAGCACAGCTTATCAATTGCTGTTAATATCCAGGTAGAAAGTAAATCTCAGACTGAAAGATTTTCTATTGGAAAGCTTTACTAAATGTCATTTCTTCTAAACAGCTGAACTGAAGATTTCCCCAAGCAATGTACAGCTTTATATTTTGTGGGATATGCCATTTTTTTCATGGCAATGGCAAGTCTGGGAAAGGAAGAAGTGGCTAGCAATATGATGTATAAATGTGTTGTCAGTGACTACGATGCAGTCTGTATTTTAGTATTTTTTGTGTCTGTGTTGCCTGTACATGATGGGCCATGATCATCGCATCAGCACAAGGAACTTAGGACCTCATAACCTCTGAGGTAGAACAGGACCCGAGAGCTGGGCTGCCAGACCCAGTTTGGGAGATGCATAAAATCTGTGGCTGTCTCAGCCCGCTGAGTCCTGCCTGGGGCTGCCCATTTCCATCCTTTGAGAATGCCCTCAGTGCAACCCAAAGAAGCAGAGATAGCAGAGCAATGCATGTCACACGCCACCAGTAGTGCAGTGACAATATGCATAGGGCATAACTCAGTCAAGTCCTTCCTCAATGAACTGACTGAGCATCAAGTTGGGAAGCAAACAGAAATGACTCATGCCACACTGCAGTGTATCTATCTATCCTTTGGCTGGGATACAAGTCCATTAATCAAGCTTTTTTTGTTCTTTTTTTTTCATCAAGTTAGTCTTCCACACACATTTTGTCTCTCTCCATTTTTCCCTTTTTAATCATGTTAATGACAACAGCACTAAGATAAATGTGTTTACAGGATAGAACTGGGCTGGTATTTCCAATTCGTCTTCCCTGCAAACAATTACATGACTTCACCCCCTGGCTGCACAACAGAAGGACGAGGGGCGGCCAGCGGTGACGTCAGGCTGTGCGCAGGCAGCGACAGCTCCCACCTTGCTGCCGCCACGGCCAGGGGACTAACACAGCAAGGGACACCGATGGCACACGCGTCCCGGGGGGCGGCAGGTTAGGCAGCAGGGTTTGGGATGGCAGCGTTGTTTGTGCTTATCTTCAACCCCAAGTGCATCCAGACTTCGGGCTGCTCCGGGTGACTCCGGCAAATTTGCACCACAGCCTGGCTTTTGTGTGCAGAGCACACGCAGTGTGCAATACCCTGGACCTGGAGCACTTCAAGGCGTAGTAAAGATTTGTGCCTGGTTCCCAAAGGCCTCGCCAGCTACTTCTGACCTCCAAAGTGAAGAAATGGTAGCGAATCCCCCTCTAAACAAAATGTTGGAGCAGTGAGCTCTGTGAGCATTTGGTGTCCAGCAATAACAAGGATTTCTTTCCTCCAGGTTTCAGACTTGGAGAGAGCAGAGGGGCAACATAAGTTGTTTTATAGACATTTTCCTTATGACTGTGGAGGGAGGGAAAAAGCCCAGGTCTATTTTCACTTAATAAATTATTTACTATTGCACAGATTGAGGACATCATTGACAATATCTTTGATTTTGACCTCTGCTCTCCTGAGACACATCATCTTTTTTGTAGCTTTTGGTTTCAACTTCTGAAGGCCTGGAGTTTGTTATAAGGAGCTGGGCAGCTGGATTGCAGTGCCTTGGACCTGCCAGCTCTCCCAGCAGACACCCAGGACAGGACATAACAGCCTAGGTGGTCTTTTTGAGTCAAAATTTTCTGAATTGTCTGCGCTTACAGCAATTTTGAGTTTCACTGATTCAGGGTGCCCAGAAAATTTAGCAAGACAAATCCATTTTGACTATTGCCATGCCACTTGCGGGGTGCTCTGACAACCTTTGCTCTTTAGGCACCTACTACAACAAAAATCTTTGCAGTTAGAAATGTTTTTGAGCACACCATGCGGGGAGGCAATTTTTCCCTGACTTTTTCCCTTCCCCTCTTCTGTTCATTTATAGTCATGTGAAAGGTGAGGACTGGTGGTGCATTTCAACACCTTCATCTGGTGTAAACTGCCAGGCCTGGAGGAATTCACTTCTGTCCCCTCACTTGGTCCCAAAATTTGACTTTATGAACCTCTCTTTTAGAGCCTCAATCATCCATCTGTGGTTGCTCCCTGGATTGTAGTCACGAGTCTTGCAGTGCCTATGACTTGGACAGTGCAAGGTTAAATGCAGGTTTTAACATGTCAGAGGAATGCAGAAAATAAAGCACATCGTAGACTTATCGGTAAAATAGGTCACTGTGCACTCTTTCAGATTCATTCAAGTGCTGAATGTAGTGTGTAGAAATAGGAAACAACAATAGACAGCAGAAACCAAAAGCTCCCTGCAGCTGTGTACTAATAAAAACGCCAAATCTGAGATGCAGCTTTACACTTCCCTCCCTCTTGGCTTCTTATAGACTTTTAAATAATAAGAGAAATGTGTGGTTCCACCTGACAAATTTCAGATTGTCCTAGGGATTTAAAGTTATCATGGACTATATAGTACAGGGACACAACAAAACACAGTTAATTGGGGCATTATAGAAAAAAAAAATCTACTCTGTTGCTTCCCCTGAGAAAGCCTTTGCAAAAACAGAATATAGGAAAACGAAATTTTGCACAAATAAAGAGAGAAACTGATCTCAGGAAAGCACACACCTTTAGCCAAAGAGCCTTTTCAGTGAACTGTGATTACTTTTCATAGATCCCCAACCCGCCAACGTGCAGAATCACCAGCTCCACCCACGAGACCGGCAGAAGTGTTTACAAGGCATTTCGGTGCTGGGGAACACAGAGCTCTCGTGTAGAAAGGTCAGATCCCAGCATGAAAATCCGTGATAGCACACTGTGATCAAAGTGAATATCTATATTAAAATGTGCATAATTCCAAGTTGTGGTACATGTCAACATATTATAGACACCCTGCTGATATTGTCTTTCCGGTGCCCCTGTAGTAAAATGTAATTTAAAATTCAAAACAGCACTATCATTTCCAAATTGATCTCCTCCAAGTTTTCTTTTCATCCTAGAAGAAAGAAGTGAAAAAGATTTAGCTTTGTGAAAATGGAATTTCTTGAGGTTTCTATATTTATTTTTCTGGCCTTTGCTTTAATGACCCAACTCCTAACAGCTTTGCAATTGGAACTTTTTGCATCTTTAAAGCAAGTGAGATTTGCCCCATAAGTTACTTCTAATGCGAACATCATACACTATTAAGAGATGAAGAAAAAAAATCAAAAAGTGTCTAGGTGACCTAATGATGTCAGGTCTGTAGGAAATAAACTTTAAAGTCACTGTTGAGAGGAGCTTCTGTTTCCAAGTCCTGTAGACTGTGTATGAGATTATGCACAGAGGAAGTCTGTGGATCTCCATCTCACCTATCTGGATGAAAAAATCATCTGAAACTACTGATGTCTTTGCAGTCCCTGCTGCTGACTTCTTTGCAAGAACATTTGAGATGAGCGTATTCAACTTTTACGATTTCTTTTGCCTTATTTTATGCCAGAACTCGTCATTTTCAATGGGAAAAATCTCAGAGCATATCAGGAGAATGTCAGGCTTGAACTAGCAACTACTATATGGCAAAGCTTTCACTAATCTGAGTTCTCATAGTGCCCGGACTAGTGATGCTTCATTCCACCAAGAGATGAAGAATAGGGATAATTTCACGTTATAGCATTGGTGATCTTTGGTGGTTATCACCACCATATAACTTTTAGCTAGACCTTTCTTTGCTCTGCAGTGGAAATACAAGAATCAGTAATATAAAAACAGTAGTTTGTATCTACTGCTCCAAAGGTAGCTGCTTGCTTTGGCGTTGGCCTTGAGTACTAAGCAGAAAGAAGTTAAGCCACAAATGTTTGGAGAGAAAGAACTGAAGCATTTCTGTCTGCTTCATAGGTTTGGTCTGCACACTGAATTATCCATTTTAACTAAACTGAATCAAGAGCGCAGTTCCAAGGGTAGACACTCTAACACTGACAAATCCTGCCCTGTTTCAGTTTGGGTCCCGTATAATTGCTGGTAACCATGTAAGCAGATATATTCATGAATTTAGTTAAATGTGATTGATATTGTTGGCCTGTCTTCCGATAGGATTTTGTTAGTAAGTTGACAGGTCTTCAAAAAGACATCAGTAGACTGCAAACCTCAGTGAGAAGGCATTATATTTCACAATAGAAGAATCTTCCATCAGGATTCACCAAATGGAAACAAATCCCAGATTGGCACTGTTGTCTTATTTTCTGTATTAGTTCCTTGGCACCAGTGTGCACTTGACAGTCATGTCGGTACCCTGCTTTGATATCATGTGAAGCTGAACAGATGATGCGGTGAACAGCTGAGGGACTGAGCTGGACTTTCCTCGCTCGACAGCGTGCTGGGAAGCTGAGAGTCATCTCAGCCAGCTTCAGCTCCGACAACCTAGGCATCTGCAAAGCAAACTTCGTGTTGCAATGTCTGTACCATTTCTGGTACTCGAGTCACCTTCTCCAAGGCAAGCTATGTATCTGTACCATATTGTGGTCTATAGCATAGATGTTCCCCTGGAAATCTAATTTCCTGGAGGAAATTAGATGAAGACATAAAAAGAAGTCAGGATAAAATTGTTCTGAAACTTTGTCCCTGGCTATATTTAGTTTTGCATTAGATTTCCAAAAACTCAATTGAAACTTCAGTTACTCTCCACCAGCTCCCAAAGGAAAAGAAACCAAACCAAAATCTTAAACTACCATTCAAAATTTCTAACCCATTCAAGGGTTTGGCAGAGCTTGATCTTGCTTGTGAAATGTAATGATATCCCAGTGGGCAATAGCTGATTCAGTACTACCTTCTCCTCCAAGACTTCAGAAGGTTTAAAAGATCAAGATCAAGAATGTCCAATCAATACCAAGACTTTTTTGATAGGTTTTCCAGAGTTAATTTCCTGTTCTCATTTCATGCAAAAAGTTACCTGGGCCAAGCACAGCACCTGATTAGCCTGGTATGCCTTTCCACATAACTGTAAAATATAATCAGACCAGAAGCTATTGAGGGAGGATTATTACCAACCAAAAGCAAAGGTTTACTATGGAGAATATCCAAAAGAAATTTCCTTTTTCTCACCACAATTTTATATGGGTTTAAAATCCACATTCATCAGCACTTTTGTAAATGATTTTTACAAGGCAGGGCATTACAACTGTCATTGCCCTGGTGTTTTTTGTTATTGTTTTAAACAGCTTGATTGATTACTAAGTATAATGCGTTCTCTATAATTCCCTCTATGTGTAAGAAGGAGTGTGTTTTACCAAGGTTTTGAAATATTGCAAGCAGTCTGATCATGACCAAGGCTCCTCAGTCATCACCCCTTTAGTGCACATGAAGGGCTAACATTGCCTATACAGACCTGTGAAACATCAAGGTTTGGAAAAGACCAAAAGAAAAGTGAGGTTCTGCCTCAAGCTGTGGTACAGTTTGAGTTCTGCTCAGTCCTTGTGCACCAGGAGTTCACAGCAGTGAGGTTGGCCCTTCCTGGTTTGTCCTGGGTAGAACTATCCAGCTCAGAGAGTCCCTTTAGGATGGGGCATTGTTTCTAGAATGGCAGAACTGATCCTGTAATGGGCATAAAACTCAGCACTCCCCTGCTCCAGAGGCTCTGGTAGTCAGTCCTTAACTTGCAATACTGACCGGTGACTGAATGTTATAAAAGAGGGTTATGGTTTATACCTCCCACTGCATAACTCTGGCTCTTGGTCCTCTTTCCCGTGCCTCTAAGCTTCCACTGGTATTCATGAGGGCACCACTGTTTCTGAAGTCCTGTGAAGGCTCTAAGCAGTCCAGCCTCCCAGTTCTCCACAGTCACTCACCCAAAACTGTCACAAGTCTGAACACCACTGTGCTGCTCCATAGCTGACAGAAAGGAACATGTCTCTTAGATAAGGGCTCTCACCTCATCCAGGTCACAAATCACACTGAACTCAACACGTTCTACCTTCTCCCAGGTAAGGAGAGATGCTGAAAAGGGAATTTTGCCACCAGGATCAAGGATTTCCATCACTGACACTGATCCCTTATTGACGTGGTTTTTAAGTTATGTTGTATAGGGGACAGATGGTGGAAATGAGGCATCAAGAGAGTCCTGATTGATTTCTAGTATCTCAGTGAAGGGACTCCTGTTTTACTGGAGCTTGGGTTGGATGCCAAAACGTTGGCTGGCATGAATACCCTCCTCCTCTACCCTGCTCCATAGAATTTAAGTTCCCCTCTTTTAATAATCCTCTACAACTTGCCTGCAAGGTACTGTCAGCTGCACTTGAGGTTTGGATGAAACAGTGACAAGAAGAAAATATAGTGGTAACTGGGCATGATCACTGAATCCATGAACGGTTTATTATTTCCTGGTGTCAAATACAAATGTGACCTCATGTTGTTGACTGGTAGCTGTAAATCCAAATAACAAGAAAACGCTTAGAGATGTTACAAGAGCTGTCCAGATGCTGCAAAGAAGGATGTGGTGATTAGGTGTGGTCATAAGCAGCTCAGAATTGAATAGAAACCCAGTCTACTGTGATTGCCTTCTCAAGAAGAATTGGATTTGGCTTTCACTGCCTTTCAGCTGCTTGTAAAGATATTTTTCTACTGCAGAGGCCTCAAAACCTTACATTATTTTGTTCAGTTTTATCAACTACACTTCTCATGAAAATTAGATATATTTTTGATCTAGAAATGTGAATTTGTAGAGCCACAGAGTAAGTAAGCACATCTTGATAATATATCATAAGCATAGATTTGTATGAGTTCAGACAGCATCGATGCAGCCAAAGACAAATGCAAACCAGGCCCAGCTTCTGAATTGGCCTAAGGAACCACAGTGGATCCAGCACTTGGCATCCCACATGCTGCATGTCTTCAAACCAGGATACTGGACAGCAGGCTGGAGGCAGAGGTTAGACCTGGCTTCCCACAAGATTATTTCAAATCACCACATGTTCCTATGCCCTGCGCCCCACATTAACAGCCTGCTATCCAGCAAAGATGGATTCTCTGTAAAATGAGGAAGGGTTAGAAGGAGAAATATGATCCTTTTGTTTCAAATTCTGGCCTGTCTAGTCCCAAATCTATTGAAAACATAGTAGCCATCAAAATTGTTCTCATTTATCTGTAGTTACTATTAGCCCTTCAGGCTATTCTGCAAGCTCTTGTTGGGGCACAGGCACACCACGGCCCTGCCCTGTCTGCCCCCTGCCGTGTCCCACACTATTTTAAACCTTCATAGAGTTTTACAAGTGCCCGGAGTGACAGAGAATCCAGTGTGGCCATAGCTACTGATGTTCTACTCTCCTGAATCTCTGAAAATCAGAGGTAATCTCGGACCCTTCTCCCTGACTGCCATTGCTCTGGACTCCCCACTTTACCCTGTAAATATCTGGAAAAAAAGTGGAAATACAGTGGAATATGTTCTTTGCTGTAAAACTGGGCTAGAAATGCCTTTCTGCTTCCCAGCACAGGCAGCCGGGATGTTGTTCCCTGCCTTGGAGGAAGACCCAGAGCACCCTGAGCAGGGATGCTGCCTGCTCCATAGAGTGTGTGTGAGATGGAGACACCCCACTGGTTCAGGATACTCACTGCCCTCTCCGTCCTGCTCCTTATCCTGGAGATACTCCTCAGATCGCCACAGTGCAGGTGGCCATGGCATGTGTAGTACGGTCCTGCAGACAGCGACCTTGAGATCTTACGGTGGCTGGAAGGCAGGATGAGAGCCTCACACTGACTACCACTGATGGCCACTTTTAAGGCCCTAATATTTCCCCTTGCCCATCTCGTGGTTTTCTGCCAAGCCTGCAGTTGTGGTCTTCGGTTGGTTGGAGGGACACTGGGTGAGCAGGCCACATACAGAACAGGCAAAAAGCTTCACTGAAATGTTTCACAGTCAGCAACGTCCTGTTTCCTGGAGCACATGACCAAAAAGCCCACAGAAAAGTTATTTCTCTTCCCACTAGCAGGAGGGGACAGCCTGCTAGCTAGCACCAATTTTTCTTCTTTCTCTCTTTTCTTTTTAATCCAAATACCACAGGGTTAGCTAAGTATCAATTTACCGAGCACACGGGGACCACTGCTATAAAAATACCCTAATGTGGCTGAATCGCTGCAGGGTTATTGTCAAAATGCTCGATATGACGCTGTGACGCTTCCTGGCCAGACTGCTTGCACACATTGGCCGGGCGTCCGGCTGGGCTGCAGGCGGTGCCGTGCCGCGTGGCGGAGCGCAGCGCGCCGCGTCCCGCTCGGGCACGCAGACACGGCCGCGAGCCAGCAGCGCTCGAGCCCGGCGGGGCGCAGACCTTTCCTCCTGCCCTTCTCTCGGGCAGAGGGGAGGCTCGTGAGCCTGCCCTGCAGGCGGCCGCTCCGCCGTGGGGCTGGGGTGTCACGCTCTCCGCCCCGAAACTACGAGGGCCATCAGTTCCCAGGGGGACAGTGTGCAGCTTGTGCTCCTTTCTGAGCTAGCTTGAAAGCTGATAGTGTGTTACTAAATGATGCGTATCATTGTACTGCCTGTTAGCTGCTTACTGTATCTTTAACCACTTCTGTTGCACGGCTGCTGTTTTCTTTATCCAGTTCACCTGCCTCTTGCTCGTGAAGGAGCTGATCCCAAAGCCACCAAGTCAATATGGACTGCAGTGATTTTTGAGTCAGGTCTTGAGTATCTTTTCATTTTTTTGTTCAGTGCAGCACTTTATATAATGTCTCCTCTCTAGCCATATCACATTCCCCTATCTTGACCCTAACATGTCAGTCTCTTATCGCTTCCTTGAGCTCTCTGATTTACGTACTCCTTTCCTGTCTGTTTTCTCCACATCCCCACTTCCCTGTTATTCTTCTCATTTCCAGGTTTCTCTTTTCTTCCAGGAAATAAAAAGAGCAATGGGAACATTGTTGCCTAGAGAAAAAGAGGGATTTTTACAGTAGAAGTGACAGTCCAAAACAATTCCATGAAAGAGACTAACAGACAGAAACATCTAGAACAGGTGAAGAGAATCACTCCCCATAGCAATTGCTTTGAGACGCCAAAGTGGGCCTGGCTTTTCGACAGTGTATAGAGGGTTGAGACTCTCAGGAATGGATTCCAAACTCCCAGTGTCAGTATGTCAAACAAGGCATCGTGTTATGGTAATGGTTCAATTTCCGGCCTTAGACAGCATCCTTCCATTGAGAACAACTCTTAAGTATTAGATCTGTTCGATGTATAGGTCTGTTTTGAAAGACTGGAGTGAGGCTGAATCTTTAACTACAAAAACAAACAAACAAACAAACAAAAAACACTTTCCCCTTCCCTTTTCCCTTCAACCTATGGGTTGGACTTATTTATGCAAATATGCATGAGACAGTGAAAAAATGGGAAGCAAGAAGAGACTGAAGCAACTGGATAAACAATCAATATAGAGGTTTAAAGGAATAAACAAGGTTTAAAGGAATAAACAAAGGAAATAAGACATCAGGTTTAAATCACAAGATCTGAAGATCTGAACACAGATATTTGTGCAAAGACAGGTAAGCTTTAACAACGATAAAGGATATCTGGTCAAAACATAGGCGGTGGAAAGATCAGACATTAGAGAATTAGACTATATGGTTAAGACGGACTAGTCATTGGCATTTGGAAGAGCAAGGTGACTAGCTCTCATCTTTTGTGAGCTTATCTAAGTTGGTCCTCTCATACAGCTGAGGAAAGCTTCAAAGTAATTTCAACATGAGACTTGAATTTATGAGAGCAGGTTTGGATGCGTGCTGTGCTTTTGGCTGCCCACCACATTCTCCTCAATGTTGAAGTATTTCAGAGGGAAAAGAGTCTTTGGAGTTTAAAGAAAAACTGCTGGTAAGGACTTACCATCCTTTGGGCCATTTGAGTTTCTCCCACAATCTTGCAAAGATAGATTCATTCTGGCACTATTGACCTTCTACTGCAAGAGGGTGGGGTATTATGATAGTGACTGGACAAGCTCCATTTTCATGCTGACATTTATCCTTGCTTTCCAAGTCACAAAACTTACCAGACTTAACCTTCCTTCCTGTAAACATCCCTTTAAATAAAACTTTTGCGTGTGTGTGTGTGTGTGTGTGTGTGTGACAGGAAAAATTAGTCTTTTACTTTTCATTGATGTCAGAACTCAGGAACCATCAAAGTTCAAGCCATAAATTCTCCGTGGAAGCCAAAACCACTGAGCTGCAGAGCCCTGCTCAGAAGGAGGTAGAGACGTTCTGGGAACCCAGCTTCAGGATGCCTGGAAGTTGCTGGGAATGTGATGCAACTCAGAGGAGGGCTTTCTGGCTCTCATGAGTTGTGCTCCAGAGTGGAAGAGATGGAGAATCAACATTACCTGTATCCAAAGAATCCCATCCTCTGTTCAGAAAACCTTTTTTCTTTTTTTCACAACACAAAATCTGTCAGATTTCTTTCCTCCAAGAAAGGAGGACTAAATCTGACCTTTCCACCCAGCTCTGCACTGCTCCTGCAGGCTGCTGGACCTTGTCTCAGCAAACAAGGCACCCTATGAATACAGGAAAGACAGCTGGAACACGCTGAATGGGACATCTTTTAAGGAGAATTGGTCTGATCAAAAGCAAATGGGAACTGGTAAGGAAAGAACAGTACTGCTCAGGACTATCCTACTTCTACATGCCTCTACTAACACACACAGGCTCTGAAAGGAAGACAAGTAGTTAGGGCTGTAGAGCAACATCTCACCCCAGACACCTTCTGCCAGGGAGAGAGAAACTGCTCAGGTAGAGATTGGGGCTCCTCAGTGGGGCTGCACCTCTGCGGGAGCTGCCAGCATGGAGAAAGCTCCCGCCGCTGCCTGCCTCTGGGCATCACCTCCTCAAGAAGCTGCAGGTGTGCAAAGCGCTCACACCCAGGCACTGTCCCAGGGCAGAGAAAGGTTTGCAGATTGCTAGAATATTTGGATGATCTGGCATGCCACAAATTCATTTTCTAACACTTGAAAAAGGCATTTCCTTTTGAAAGGATTGGGAAGTTATTTGAGAAGAAAGAACACTTGGAAACATTTTTAAAAGGTCAAAATCAAAATAAACATTTGGAAAATAGAGAATTCGCTCACCCAGTCTGAAATGTTCATTTCCTTTGGATTTGCTGCTTAGATTTTTTTTTTTCCAAGGCTTCAACATTTCTTCTTTTCTGGTCAGAAGAGAATGCCAAATCTTGACAGTTCTTGTGGGGCAAGATGAACCTCTCCCATTTGGCCCCTCTGTGCATGCATCATTCACATGAAAAATGGGTCCTTGGACTGTAAACCAATTGAGCAATTTGCTTCCAGAAGGAAACCACCACAAGAGTAGAAAAAGATGTTGAGAACAAAAGTCATTGTTTAATGTGATAAAGGAAATCAGTGTTGAAAACTGCTTCCACTGTATTACAGCTTTTTTATTTAAAAACAAAAGTCACAGCCCTCCACAAGCCTGACCTAAAGCTTATCCTTCTCTTAGTCATGTATCACTTGAATTCTATAAATTTTATACTCCCTGCAGTTTCTCTGACTTCGCTTGTCAGGTCCATGGGATAGGGATATATTTGTTACATATAATACAGAGCACAGCGGGCTACTGCTCCCTGATACAGGCACTATACCAGTACAGATAATAAATAAAGAAGAACGTGCCAAGTCATACAACAATTAGAACTTCGAAGTTTCCTTGCTTCTGTTATTCTCATTGCAATTTTAATACAGTTATTTAGAAGTCAATATATTTCACCCTTACTGCTCACTAAGTATTCTTAGATCAGCAGAGATGCAGAGCTGCTGAACATGGTTAAAATGAGAAGGAATAACAGAACTGTTTGCCAAGCAGATGTAGAACATTATTACTAATTTCTTGTTTTTCATCATTCCTCCCAAGCTAAGTAAAAATCAAATCATTGCAGTCTAAAGCTGGTAATAAACCTCAAAGCATTTGGAATCAAAAACAAAAGAGTAATTCTGTGTCTGCAGTCATCCTGTAATTTGTCCTTTAGCCTTAACGTGTTTGTTTTCCTTGGCTTTGTTCTTAAAACATCTCTATCTATCTCAAAAGCTATCTTTTGAAGAGCGGGGATTTCTAAGGTACTGGCCATGCCCTCTGTCTGACCCTGTGAAGGGAACGGTCTGAGAAGGCTGGGAAGTGTTTGGGTTTGACACGCACTGCTGTCAGGGAGCACAGGCTCAATTCGCCTGCGTTTTTTCTCACTATCCATCTGAGATCCCAAGTGAAAAGAAGCCATAACAAATACTATGGTCCCACTGCTGTGCAAGTTTCCAAATTCCAAGCTATGTATCTATGTATTTGTGATGCTGTCATGCAAAGCTTCAGATTTTCAGACCTGTTGCTTCCCTATTTTTGTTTAATTTATAAGACTTCCTGATTCTATGCCACGTGGTAGGAGGTCTGAAATGCACCAAATGCTGGCATCCTTCCTCAGAGGCAGGTATCCTGTGTCCCCGACTCTGATGCTTTAAAAGGCTCTAAAATTTATCAGCTTCGCTCAGAATGCATGGACTTTTATAAAATAATAAACACTAGGGTCTTTCTGCTTGGCCGGCTTCTGGTTTTCCAAGCTGTTTGGTTTGACATGCCAAGCCCTGATCCCCAAGCATGGGGACTACAACTTTACTTAATCTGAGGTAATAGCTAAGATTTTAAAAGGGACTGAAGAGAAGCCAGGACTAGGCTTTGCAATGAATTCACAGCAGCTGATAAAAATATGATACAAAATGTGATAAAAATATGATACAAGACTGATGGGTGACCACAGCAATGTCTAGAGACCACAGGACATACATTGCTGCATCTCATGTAGAGGCCTGTGTTTAGGCAATAGAATCCCAGAGAGCATGTAAACATCAACATTCAGGTGTTTGCCCAGGGCTAAATCCCTCCCTTGATTCACAATGAGATGAATCTTTCCATAAAAGTGTCTGTTTCTTTCCTTTGAATGTACGAGAAATGTGGTCAGCTGGGCTGGGTGTCAACAGCTGTGCTGCAGATGCTAGAGACCCCCTGCCTTGGGGCATGCCACAACCATTGAAATACCAGCTCACCTGGTGAGCATCAAGGGATTCTTTACTTTGTGTGGGGAAAAAAATGGAAATCTTGACTTCCTACCAATGGAAATGTTTTTAACCATTTCTGGTGAAAATAATGTGTTTTGTTCTTAAAAAAAAAAAAAAAAAAGCTAGCCGTTCTAACAAAAATCAACTTTACAGATTTCTTCAAAACCAGCTGACTTTTCTTTTTTGCTCTGTTCACATTTGCAGCTTTGTACACTGTGTTTTATACATCTCTGCACATCACAGCTGATCCCTTCTGTTGATGATGCCAGCAAGCAGCACTTTGGAATGAAATACTGCCCAGCACAAAGCAATGGAGATTCTCCTATGAACTCCAGTATGGGCATTCTCGTGGTCAAAGTTCACTTTTTCCCAAGAGCACGGACCCCACATGGCCTGAGAAGTTCTGCCAAATACCTGAGATCTCAAAGCGGGCTGGAACCTATGAAATGCCGCTGAAATACAGGGACACTGTAAGAGGATTCTAAAACAGCAGAGCTATTAAGAGCTAGAAGTGTCTTTTAGGAACTGAAGTGTTTTGAGGGGAAGTTGGAGGAAAGCAAAGTGAGAACATCTCTGCAAATTACATGGAAGTTCAGCTTGAAGCTGGGTGAAAGTTCGGGTCTATGCTTCCTTTATTCAAACCAGGCTTCCTAGCCTCACGCTGTGTGTGCAGAATTGCTCTTCAGTTATTATTTCCTAGTTTTCCTACTGTGGCATGCAATTACTTAGAGGAATGCCTAAGTGCTTTCAGAGTCCTGAGGTCTCTAGCAGAGGTGGATTTGCTGAGGCTCCATCTCCATCAACAAGCAGCGTGGCGCCACTGGGGCAGATCTGCAGAGTTCTGGTTGAGGCCCAGCCTCACTCCGTAGCTGTCCCCTGGGGCTTTCTTCAGCCCAGCTCTAATCTGGACTGAACCCCCCTGAGCAGGTGCGTGCGCGTCAAGCACTCCTGGGGAGCACTTCTGGCAGGAGCCCAGTTTGAGCGCTCAGCAACACAAATCATTATAAATTGAAAATTGAGAGGACAGAGTTCACTTCAAAAACACGCTCCTGCTGGGAACGAGCAGTGCTGTCGGCATGCCATGAGGTAGCAGGGACTGTAAAACAGTCCTTTTCTTCCTAGTTTGTCCCCAGTCGAAGCAACACCCTTCCTTGAACTGCCCACCATAACAACCCTTCCCAGGAGGACCAGTGCAGCACCATATGGGAAATGATTCTGCAAGGCCAGAAGTAGCTCCTGTCAAGTCAGTTACTATAGGCAGCACCAGATGCTTTTCCTACAAAATGTAGCCCACCGTGATGATTTAACTGGTCCAGAGTACCTGGAGGCACAAAAAATGAGCACGTAGGAAGTGATTAATGAGGAGCTCAGAACCAAGCTGGTATTGTAAGAAAGGGGGAGGGAGACAGCTCCTTTCTCATCATGCCTCTCTGGCCAGTGCTAACAAGCTGTTCAGGCATACACCAGCTCAGCTTGAACTAAGATGCTGACAGCTACCTGTTGGGATATGAGTAACACCTGCTGGGCAATTGCTGTTGCAGTTCAACTAGCTTTAGCCTTTGAGTACATAAATCACTTTATCTCTGCATGCTTGAAGGGAGTCATTAGTTCAGGCTCATTTTAGCTGTCATTCAGGTGATTATTCCCCCTTGGAGTGACAGGTAGCGAGGAGGGAAACACTGAAAATACCCTCTCTGTGATATGCTGGCTGAATCAGGGTCTCTCCCAGCACTGTGATAGTGAGTGACGTGCAACCCAAGGACACTGAACTGCTCTGGGAGGGCAGAATGCTTTTCAGATACAGGATTTTGCCTCTCAGATTTTGAGGGCAAGTCATGCAATCCTTGGTGTTTTCGATGGCACTCACTGCAACATTTGAAAATTAAGCTAGCATCAGAGGTATTCTATTTTTGAAGTCAGATTTTGTGATCTCAGCAGAACTCTTATGAAAATGCTCCAGCATAAGAACAGAAGTGAACAGAACTCTAAATTTATCCTTAGAAAATTCCCTTGATGGATACAACTATCTTTTGGGGAGAGTGCAGTGTTGCCCTTGGTGACTATGTGGCAGTCAGTCACAATAATTAGCACACTCTAAGGTTAGGTCTAGCTAAACTCCCCTCTCTGAGTCTTTCTGAACTGTCTTCTAAACCAAATTGGTATCTCCCATTATATATTGCCTCCTTGTTCAGGAACAGATGCTTAGCCCTGACAAGAGTTCATAACTTGAATGACCAAAAATATCTTCCTGGATCCATAGGGACATAACTCCTGAACTCAAATGGGAAAATTGTTGAAAAACCATTTAATGATCTGATGCTGCATATGAGTCAAAAAATCAGTGCAAGTTGCTTGTACATATAACTGTTTGCAGAACTGGGTCCCCCAAAAGATATTTTTAGCACTGATCAGTACAGCCACAAATGGTTAGAAGTCCAGTTAGCAGTGCAGAGATTTGGATGCTTATTATACTTATGTAAACCTTTTGGATCTACAAGACTTGGCAGAAAATACAAGGATGAAGGCAGTGGAAAGAATTGTAGCCCTTCTACTATTAGTCAGGCCCCTGAAGAGCATAATGGAGAGGAAAAACAGTGGAAATGAAATTAAGCAAACTTTGCTGAAATTGCAAAATGCTTGTTTCAGACGGAGAGTGTTAGGTGTATTACCAGAAGTGGCTAGCCTTTTCAGGTCCATTCCAGTCAACCCTTTAACATGTTTGTGACTTAAGTTGTCTGGTTTTCTGAAATGCACCATGTTTCTAGTCCAGACCACTGGATGTAGCAAGGCTACCATCACTGACCACCCTCAGTATCCTTGTCCTGTCTTCTCCAACCCCTAGAACCCTGCAGAGAGCTAACCAAGAGCCTGTGCAGATATTTCACAAGCAGTACCAAATCCATAAGCGCAAAAGAAGGAACAAGGTAAAGAAGGAATCACAGATCTAAACAGGCAGCTCAGTCTGACAAAGGAATTTAGTCTGACAAAGGAATTTAGTCATCTTGCTTTGGCTCTCACTGACTTTGACCTTTCACCACATCCCTTTATTTCCATATCAGTTTCACATTGTGTAATCATACAACTCCAAATTGACCAGGTAGTCAGCACAGTCACAAATTACAGGACTTCTTCCCGCACAAAGGTGCATGAGGGACAGACAAATTAGTGCTTTTGAGGAAAGCGTGGGAGTGATAAAGCACCCTCGAGCCCTAGAAAATTCGGGAAAAAAATACAGGAAAAAAAATGGTGTCACGTACATTAGTCAGAGAGGTATAGGAAAATGGAAAAGTTAAATATTTAGACTGAGAACATCATAGACTTTGGTCTGGTGCTAGGCAGGAGGAGGTGCTTTTCCAACAGGCTTTTAGTGTAAGACTGGGTGCTAGTTTTAGCCATAATGATCAGAAAGAATAACAGTATTCTTTATTCTCAACTCTTGAGGTTTTAGTACTTAACAGTTAAAATATTTCATTTTTGGGGTGTTCAAGGTATATAAATCTCTTTTTAGTTGTTTTCTGCACCCCTCTGTTGTCCTCCACCTCAGGTCATGATGGAGGACAAAACCCAAGCACAGAAGTTATATGAGAAAGCTGTTCAGCCTGACCCAAGTTCTGCTCTCAGGAATAAATATAGGGATTGATCTAAGTGCAGGAGAGTCTACACCATTCTTTATGTCTTTTTTGCCAAAAGACAACAGAGAAGGCCATCGGCATGCTGGCTGTATGAACAGCAACACAGCCAGTAGGTTGAGGGAAATGATTATCAGCACTCCTTACACCACATGCTTAAACCAGTTTTGAGCTGTTCCTATTATCCTATAAATAAGGAAGCCTGGTATTTCAAGCCACTCTCCAAGGCAGACCTGACCTCTCGATCTCCTGTGAGCTACTTATCACATGTTATTTGCGAACCAAAATAAGGATAGACTGTGTTCTGTCAAGACATTGACAAAGAGACATATTGCTGAGTCTTGGATTCGGAATACAGCCTTTTGCTCCATGCCTGTGCGTGCACACTGAGCTCATCTCAACTGTGGAACTTGGTGGTACTCTTGCTGGCATAGCTCTTGTTATTACTATTTTAAAGTTGTACTGCATAATTCATGAATTTAAGGTTGACTTTCTTCAACCAGCTTAAGAGAGTTAACTCACTCTCTCTCTCTTGTGACAATTTTTGTTCTATTGTTGATTTCTTTAGCATTTAGCCAAGACTTCAGTTCTTTCGTTGGTTGCATAGAGATATCTCCAGGATACCTGCAATTATGAAATACAAAGCTAGCAAATTCTGGCAAGCAAGTGAATCTAATAATACCTCAGAACTGTGTGCTATGAAACCTATTCGTATTTGTACTGAAAAGTCAGCAGCTTCAGCAAAACATCCTGACAAAGTCACTAGACAATGTCATGGGTCTTTTTTCCTGTCTTCTAAAGTCTTTAGATAGCCTAGGTGTAAAGTTTGCAGCGAGTTGTCTCCTGTTCTGACTTTTGAAAGCATCGGTGGCAAATCCCAGGTGGCTCTTATGTGTCTTGGCAGAGAGACGACAGAGGCCGTGCACTCAACCTCACTCCAGCTATCAGGGAGGGATACTGAGGGAGTAGCGACTCAGACTCAGTTCATATTTCATCACGCCCTGCCTGATCTGAGGAGCATGTTCGCTGTATTAATATGTCTTAGACCACGGTGAATTAAAACCCAAGAGGTCAGAGGAAGACCACAAGTTTCCATGTACTTTTGTCGTTCCAACAGCGGAGGCTGTATACACCTGCTTGCAGAAAATGCCAATAGTAGTGATGGACCCTGGGAAACCATGTGCATCTTTTCATCCATCCAAAATCAATCAATCAAACCAAAACACGTCTGAGGAAGAGTGAGGCAATCTGGAGTGTCTTTCCCACAAAAGTGGGAGATACACTCCCACCATTTCTCTCTCAGGTAAACAAGCCACAAACACTGTCCAACTCTATGTCTACACCAATTTCATGCTAGTGAAACTTCAGCTAAATTTCTGTTGCTCCTTTTCCAAATGTTTCCCCCTCTGGTCCCTTTCATTATTATATATGCCTTCTCGCATAATGGCAACAAGCACTCCTGACACAGATCGAGTCCAGTAAAACACATGCTTTGGAACAGGTAATAGTTCTAGAGCACATAAAATGTTGCCTTCTGATTACATTGTTTTCCTTTTAGGTTAAAATAAATACATGTCAGAAGACTAAGCGTATGACGTAGAGGAGTGGGAATAGCATTGATCCCTATCGGAAAAATAACATCGGAGTCTTCTGGTCCAAAATTATTGTAAAGGAGGGCACAGGCAAACATGTTGGCCAGGGAACAGCTAAGAGCTATGAAATCATTCTTATGGTCCTCAGCCATCTGACTTCCTTCCACACACATATTACTGGACAGCATTAAGGCACGTGGCCTGCCAAAGTGCCTCGGCCTACTTAGCTCTCAGTAAGGAAAATGTTCCTCACCCCTGCTCTGAAGGAAACATCACATTTCAAAAATGTAGCCACNTTAAGGCACCTGGCCTGCCAAAGTGCCTCGGCCTACTCAGTAAGGAAAATGTTCCTCACCCCTGCTCTGAAGGAAACATCACATTTCAAAAATGTAGCCACGTCCAGCATAGCTCAGCATTTCCCTACCAGCGCTATCAGAGGATGCTGGCCTCGGTTCATGCCTATTTAACTAGTGGATGCCTGTGTGAGCATTAACAGCTATGGGGCTACGGTAAGAGAAAGTACTGCAGAAACTTACCCATGGTTTCCAGGAGATAGTGGGGACTGGGTGCCTCAGCTGCCAACACGTAATTGTGCTCGAGAAGCAGCACCATCCTGTGCAGGTCAGAGCAGCCGTAAGCTCAGCCTAGGCCGCCACCGCCTGGGTTCAACATGCAGGTACCTCCCTTGGAAATGTCCCGACTCTGTCAGGTCTCTGGACTTTCCTCTCTTTGCCCTTTCTTTTACTACCTGTATTTGAGAACTCGTCCAAACATGGACGAAGGAGCAGTGCTCCCACACCAGCATTGACAGGAGCTCTGTAGTTTAGAACATCTCTCAGCCCAAGCCAAGGACTGAAACCACTGAAATCCTAAACTAAGCTGATAACTCTTCATTTCTTGAGGGATTTCTGTTCCTGTCCCCAACCTCTCGGAGATGGTAGAGTTCACTTAGCTTTTTTCTTCTTTTTCTTTTTTGTTTCTTTTTTTTATTATTTTTAAATTTCCATGGCCTTTTGGAGTACACTTTAGCAAAAAAAAAGAAATATTTAAATATTTTAAAAACTTTATTGGTGGTGGGAAAAAAAAGAAAAAATATTTGTATATGAATAATATGTGGATTACAACAAGACTAAATATAAATTGGGTCAATCATTTTTTTCTTATCTCCTTCTCACTGCACTTTTGTCTTCCCTCCAGCTCAGCAGAATGCTTAGCCAGCTCAGATGTTCCCTCAGAGACCCATAAAAGCTGTACAGTCTAAAGCAAGCCCCATAAAATAAGTAAAACCTCCCAGTGTGAAGTTCTGCCTCCCTCCCACTCACCAATTAACTCTTCCTCCTCCCATTTACATACAAGTCAGCTTCCCACACACCAAATGCCAAGTTTTCTGCTACTCTTTTGTTCACACCAAACTCAAGAATAGAAGGGGTTTTTTTTAACCATCTTGCTCTTATGCTCTGTGGGATCCTTCTCATCTTTAGATCTCTCTTGGGGTAGCTGCAGTCTGCTCTTGGTCTGCCTTCATTTTCTCATCAGTAGAAGGAAACTCAAATCCTCTTACTTTCAGCCATTTCTCATATGGGATTGCATCTTACCCCTACTCATGTCTCCCTGTCAGTACCACCCGTGGTACAGATTTAAAAAGAAATGAACACCCTGGTTCCTGAAAGCAAAGTTCAGGTAGAGATCTTTGCATTTGGTAGCCCTTTTGCCTTGCTCCAATGTCACAGAGAAATTACTGGAAACAAAGCTTCCAGTCTCAGAGAGCTCCCATGTTTTCGTCTGGCACCCTTCCCTAGCTCATATCCCTCCTTCCGTGTTAGCGGCAGGCCTGCAAAAAGTATGCACGGGCACTCATCAACATTTTCAAACAGAGTTTTGCCCCCTATTTTTTAGAGGATGGAAAATCACTTCTATTCTCCCTTTCCTTCCCCTGAGATTCTAGATTTTAGTTCCTTAGTGACTGCACCTGTTTGTACTCTGGAAGTACAGTACAGCCTGCTCTAAGGGCAAAATATCAAATCTTGGCAGTGATGCTAACATTTGTTATATGGAATTACCCTTTAGCTGAAGCACATGAAACATTCATCCGACAACATTGTAAAAGGCATGTTGACCAATTTTTTTTCAGAGACACGTAAGTTTCTTCTATAGATGGCTCCTCATCCCTCTACAGTTGACTAATTCCTCCTAGTTTCACAGTGATAAACTTGATAAGCACGTAAATGGGTTTGGTTATGGCCTATGTAAGGTTTATACAAAAAAGCTGAAATCTCTGGAAAGCAATGCTAAGCCAACAGGACATGTTCAGATGTGGACTCACAGCCCATTGAGACACTTTCTGGAGTTCAAGAGCGGGTTAAGCTGTCCATGTCAACAGAGCCAATGTTTGGAATATTCAAAAAGGGAGGGAGCCAAATGTAAGCCTGGCACGGCTCTTGGCTCTTGGCTTCTCTGTGGATATTCCAGTATTAAGAACCACATTTCCTACCTAAGTGGAAGAATCTAAATTCATCTGGGGTTTGATTGTTCCTGTCCAAACATGTCTGTGCATCCTGGCATGTATTATTTCCCATTAGATGTATTCAGATCTTGGAGGAGAACCACTTCTAATAAAACAAAAACCAGCATAATAGTAGCCAAATAAATATTTCTTATAAAACAGTAATGATAAACATGCAACACTTGGTCAGGAATAGATGCTATCTGAACTGGGGAATCTAAGAACCATTCAGAAATAGGGGAAATGACACATGAATGCTTACACTGCACTGATCACTCTGTTCCAAAAAATAAACTTTTTAGGGTCACTTCTAACCCTTGTAATAATGATCCTTGCAGGTGGAAGCACAGCACAGCAAAGATGTGTTTGTGCTGACACACCATGTTGGTATATGGTTGGTATGTGGTCGTGGCTGCTCTGCCTTCCTGGCAGCACTCTCAGGTAGGAACTCCACTGTGAGCCCAAACACAAACACCCAATTTACTGTGTCTGTAAACAGTTAGCTGTATAATTTTATGAACCAATTTAAACTCACGACCATTAAACTTTCTTCTCCTGAGGCTGACGATTGATTTGAAACCATAAACTCCTCTCCACCTCAATGCTGAGGTAATCAGATACATCTAATAAATGCTGTTGTTTATAGGAAACCTCAGATTTCAGAAGACAGATTTTGCATTTGTTTTTTAAGTGAAAAGGTTTTCTACTGCAATCTAGGGAAGGAGGCAGGGATTGGTCAGCCAGCCTGGAGCCTCAGGCTCCAGTCTGTTTCCTTACAGCTGTTAGCAGCTGGCTGACCTACAGCCTGGGTATCCGATGAATATTTGATCCTGGGTGTTAACTGAGGCTCTGGTCAAGGACTACAAATCCGTGTGTGTGAAATGTGTGAAGCCTGTAGCAAAATGGCTTATCAGGAAGTTTTTCAGGCTCAATGATAAACACAAAAACAAGAGGTCGTGGTAAAGGCAAAACATGCTTCAAAACAAGCACAAATACTGGGTGATTTTGCCCATAAGTTGATATCATAAACTGTGCAGAAATGTCCCAAGAGCAGGGAGGTTTACAGCACGCCATGCAAACCAAACTAGGTGCTGGATTTTGGTGCATGCTGAGGGATCCCCAGGATCACTGAATCCAGACTGTGAAATATTAGGAGTTTGTAGGGAAGCCCACTTGGATGCAGTCCTGTGCCACGTGCTCTAGGTGGCCCTGCGTGTGCAGGGGGGTTGGACTAGATGACCTCTAGAGGTCCCTTCCAACCTTAGGCATTCTATGATTCTATGATTCTAAGCCAGAAAGTCTCTTTTATATTTCCCTATACTGCATAAAGCTGCATTAAACAAGAAAAAAGTGTACTGGGACTCCACTTCAATCTCCTTTCCTGCTGCTTTTTGTCCAGATAAGATCCAGCTGGACCAAAGCAGTCTGCTCTTGAATGAAATGCCTGCTGTTATACATAAGACCTCAAGTTTAGTTGCATTTCAGAGATATATACTATCATAATAAAGGAGGGAGGGATGGTAAAGTCATCAAAAATGTAGGGGACAACCGGCTATCAATTCATTTTTTCTTTTTGTTTCTTTTTTTTTTTTCCATGTGGAAAACAAGCTGCCTATGTTTGTTGTGGCTGACAGCAGCTGATAGCTGTAGGAAAATGTACCTTAATCCTGCAAAAGCATACTGCCTCTCATCATGGAGATAAACTAGTATGGTCTTGAACAGTGAGAGGCAAACTAGGCTGTCTTGCTTGCTTTACACGACAGACACTAGTCTACTTAACAGTGTGTTTTTACATCCCAACAAGATACATCGCATGGTTATCTCAAGCAAATACTTTTTTTTTTTTGGAAACCGTGACCCCTCACGGTCAGAGCATGCTCAGAGCATCTGTAGAAATCATGCCTGGGTTCAGCCATCCCTCTTTGCAAAGGAAGCTAAGGCCCGTGAATCTCAGAAGTTTGAAGGATCACAAGAAGGGTACTGCATTTTAATCGCTCAGCCGATCCCAAGCTGGTCGGAGTACTGACAGTAGCAAAGGACTTGGTGCAGCCTCTGAAGAGTGCCACAGTAGTTGGATAAATGAAGGATTTTCAGATGTTTTCAGAATTTTCCAGGTTCTTACAACTTGCCTGTGGCTTTATCAAAAGCAGTTCAGGTTCCTGTGTGTGCATTAGTCACTCTCTCAACACTGGCACTTACCATATCTCTCTGTTGTCTGAGGAGGGTGCTTTTCCCCTCACTGCTATTGTGCCAAATCAGGTACAATCATCTTGTTAAGTCTGAAGAAACTCACCGTGATGGGGGTTTTTCAGCTTGAGAGAAAACCCATGATCTTACTCTGTCCCAGAAAGCAAATGCAGGCTTGGGCAAAATTTGCAAGCATTATAACATTTCCAGTACATATTTAATCCACTACTTCTTAGAAATACCATCAGTTTCTCCCTAAGTGTGACTAAGAAATTCCTCTATAATATTGTGTGCTATACATCTGTTATTTGCCTCAGTGCCATACATTTTTCTCCTCAGATGCAATTCAAATCATCCTTATGAAGCTTTGAATTGCTGGATTTTGTCTCTAGGTCTTATATGTGATGGTTCTTTGAAGCAATCCTGTTTCCAGTTCAGATTAATGAAATGTGATGGGATGTAATATATCAATTTGATATGTACGATACTGTAATATATTCCAGATATGCACAGCAATGCAATAATTGTATGAATAAATGCCATTTCAGTTACCCTGAGTGATACATTTTTCTTCTTAACCTTTGTACTTATGACAAGCCATACAGCCACTTCTGTGGCCTGTCGGCTCAATCCTGACCATCCACACCGATCAACACATATAACATTAGGGATGGGCATGCCAGAGTTCAGCCCATGAATTTGCAGCAAGCTTGGGATGCAATGCCAGCACCTTTTCCCTGTAGGGAGAGTCAGCAGACAAAGGCAACATGGAAAGTAGTCCAGGGGAATTTCAGCCTCATCCAGGAGAAGTTTTTCAGCTAGAACAAGGCAGCATGGGGGCCAACATGGAGACAGGAGTCTTTTTGTCTCTTTCATTTCCTGCCCTCTCGGTGCCACAGAGCACAAGGAAGGGGGAAACACTGCGACTGTCTGGTTTCAGGGTGCCCAGAGGTTGTAGCAATAGCATCTCTGGTTACACAGGAGGGTGACGCGTGGGCATGGCAGGTTAAGCATCTGCTAGGAGACACCGAGTAGGATGGAATTAACGTTCATGGGTGCCAGAAGGGGCTACGGCCCCTGTGAGCTCCACTGTGAAGCCTTTAATTTCTGCAGAGGCACTGGGCCATATTTCCCAGTCCTTCACTGTGCTTCAAGAAAGAATCTCCAGTTAGAGAGGAAGAAACTTGATAACAGGGAAAAAAGGCAAAGTTCACAGAGAAGAATCAGCAAAGACTTTTGGAGATTTTATTATCAGCTTAAATAAATACAGCCCATGTTTTTAATGGATAAAGAGGACCTATAGCTCAAAGAACTACAATCTCAAATGCAAGAGGTGTGGGAAATGATTGGATAGTCAGAAACCCTATTGCAATTACATTCAAGAGTTTGAAGGCACATTCCCCCTCCAAGCCAGCAATGCTTTTATTCCTACTGCAGGATAAAGTGGCTCTTGCTTCCCACAGTACTCTAGCAGAAATCACAGTAGGGAGTCAGGCTTGCTACTTCCATAGCAAAGCATGACAGGAGCATATTGTATATTTGTAATTTATCTATTTCTATTTATAATCTTTGGATATATTATATATCAATAGACTTCAAATTTTCTTTTGCGAGGGATGAATTCTCTTTCCTAAAAATTCTCTCTAAGACTGCAGAATAGATTTTGCTGCTCTTGAATCAAAAATGCACTCTCAATAAAAATGATTTTCTAGCTATGTATGCACAACACTGAGCACACATCATCAGCTCCCCCGCTGTTCATCTCCTGCTGTTGGGACCTGCTATGAAGTCTGGCCAAATAGCATCTCCTGCCATCTAGAGGCTTACTGCACAAACGTGATGGCACTACCAATGTTCACATGAGACCTGACCTGGAGATGCAGCCGAGAACTTGAACAAGTCACATTTGGAAAGCTTGTGCGGGAACTATTCATTGCCAGAGATTAAGCTCAGAAATTCCTCAAAGAAGTCTAAGAGACTACTCTCCTTTGCTCTCTTCCCTTCATATCCTCAGAAATGTTCACATTTCATCTGAGAGTCAAACAGAAACTTCTACAAAAAAAAAAAATCAAAGTTGTTTTAATGAAAATGTTGATTTCCAAAACAAAATGCATCATTGTGATCCTATGGACAGAGCTAAAGAAGAAAAGGCTGAGAGAGAACCTGATCAGTGTGTATAAGTATCTCAAGTGAGGGAGTGAGGAGGATGGGGCCGGCCTCTTTTCAGTGGTGGCCACTGACAGAACTAGAGGAAACAGCCACAAACGGAAGCACCAAAAGTTCCACAGGAACTTAAGGAAAAATATCTTGACGGTGAGGGTGACAGAGCCCTGGCACAGGCTGCCCAGAGAGGTTGTGGAGTCTCCTTCTCTGGAGATCTTCAAGACCCGCTTGGATACAGCCCTGTGCCACGTGCTCTAGGTGGCCCTGCGTGTGCAGGGGGGTTGGACTAGATGACCTCTAGAGGTCCCTTCCAACCTTAGGCATTCTATGATTCTACAACATCTGAAAGTTGTCTCCTCAAAACCATCACCTGCTCTGTAAGCCTGGCCTCCTTGTTCTGTGAACTGTGTGTGTACGTGTATGTAACTGCACCCATCTGCTCTTCTGTTTCTGCAGTGCTTATGCTCTGCCCAGGTCAATCTGCCCTAGGGACAGTGAAGAACAAGCTGCCTACTTTGCACCATCTTCTAACAAATTTTCTGGTTTGGAGCTGCCCAGTGTCCACCTCACAGGGGATAGAGGTATCAGGCCATGCTTGTAATAGACCCTTGGATTGACTGAAATACCTTTTACTGGAAGGCTGCACTTTGCTCCTTTCCACACAGTATCTCACCACACAATATATGCTCACAGTTTTTACTCAAATGTGCTGTGCATGGAAGTATATATATACTACTCAGTCACAGGCAAGATGAAAATTCAATATCCAAACAAGTGCAACAAATAAATTTTGCAAGAAATAGTTGCCTAATCAAAGATGTTTAGAAAAAAAGAAAAAGAAGAAAAGCAGAAATAGACACATCTAAGCCCACAATGAAACATGAAAGGTAGACTTGGCTAATTATATATGTATGCAGGGTATATCTGAAAGTTTTGAAAAGACTCTTTTACTGCTTGATTTCTCCATTTGGGGATACCTTCTCCCTCGAGAACAAGCTGGAGGAAAAGAATGACTGCATTGAAAGAGGCATCAGTGCTTGGCCCTCAGTATAAAAATGTTGACCAAGATGCTAACTTATGCCTTGGTAGATGACAGTTGTCTGTTTAGATGTCAAATTGTTAGAGCTCGAGAAAGCTGGTGGATACAAGACGCTGCACATACAGAGGGCCTGTGAGGTGCAAAGGAGAAATATCTTCATCCATAAGACACTACTGCATCAAGAGATACCTGTTGGCAACGCCAGCAGCCTCTTGGGCTGCCTTAGGAGGAGGAGCTGGAGTGCCGTGCTACTGCTGGACTTCCCTGTACAAGAGGGATGTGGATGTGAAGCAGAATGGGCGGATGTGTGTGTGTGAGGGTGACTGATCACTGGCACAGGTTACCCAGACAGGTAGCAGAGTCTCCATCCCTAAATATACTCAAAACCTGCCTGAATGCAGGCCTGAACATCCTGCTCTATCTAAACCTGCTTTGAACAGGTTCCAGGTTTGAACAGGAACCTGCTCCAACCTCAACAATTCTGTAATTCTACAGTATTTTTTGTATAGTAAGTAAATCCAATATGAAAATTTCTTAAGAGTTTGAGCTTTGCTTCTGTGATACTTTGGTCTGATTTTTTCTATCTGGCTGTGTGATGTAGTGGTTGAAATTAGTCAAAACTCATACACTGTGTCAGGTTGGAAATCTGGTCCAATCCAGAGCTCAAGCAAGGTCACTTGACAGATTAGGAACAGGCTGATGAAGACCCTGCTCAGTGAAGTCACGACGATGTTCAGGGATGGAATTTCCCCTGTATGTCTGGGCCCTTGTCCCAGTATTTGACCACCCCAATGGCAGAAATATTTTCTGAATTCTTCACTTGCAGTTTGCAACTTGCACCTTGCCCTTCATCCTTTTACCATGTTCCTTGTAAGAAAAGTTTGGCTCCATATTCTTTATAACCTCCATTCAGCTGTAGAAATTAGGAATTAGATCCTGCCTCTCCAGGCCTTTCCTTTCCAGGCTGAGCAATCCCCTATCAGACTCTTCCTGCATGTCACAAGCTCCTGTCCCCTCTACCATCATGGTGACACTCTCCTTAATTCACTCCTCCATGTCTCCTATGGAGGTCCCCAGGACTCCTTGTGCAAGTTCACGTGTGCTGAATAGAGCGGGATACAGGCTTTGTTGAACCCGCCAAGTCCGTGCTAAGGCTGCTTGGGATGTGACTGGCAATGGTCATCACTGAGGCTGCTTCGTTGGTGCGAGTTGCATCACCAAGAGCTTCTTCTGCGGTTCAGACTGGGTTCAGAGCTGGATAGAGCAGCAACATAACTGGCATTGAAGAGTAATGGCAACTGTTAGCACCTGAGGACAAAACCCCAAAGCGGTTGCCATTGCCTTTGACATCTTACCTCCAAGATTTTCACACATTGGCTACAATTCTGCCCTTATTCTGCTCCAAGCATTCATTCCCATCAGGGCAGTACTTTTCCCTGACTGTTATGGTGCAATTGGCACAAGTCCTGCGGGAGTGTTTCCTACTTTATGGACCGCAAAAGCATGAGGAGAAAGAAGCAATACAAGGCACGGCTTTGTTTTCAAATGTTACCAGCTCAGGTTCCTCAGGCAGACTGGCTCTTCTCCAGGGGTGGGATTTTTTAGACATTCACTGTTGCCAGCCTTGCCTTGGGAAGCAAAGCAGGGCTGCCGCAGCACTGAACTCATTTTTTTCACTGTTTACCTCATTCTCTTCTCTCAGAGGAAATCGGCTCTTCACATGAAAAATACCTAGTTGTCTGACTAGAAAAAAAAATGACAGGCAGTTTGGGTACAGAAAATGATACACCTTCTTTTGGGAAGGGAACCACAGGGAAGGTTTTACATTGTTCAGTGGGCTGGGTGACCTCCTGTGAAGGCCCTCAGCTATCTTTCCACACGACACCCAAAGATTTCTTCATCACTGAAGAGTTCTCTGTTCACATCCCGGCTCCTCATGCTGGGCTCTGGCCGCCCTGAAGAACTCTTGGCATTTCTCACATGCTGGTGATTGTTACTGCTGCCTTTGAGACAGAAATCCCAGTTCTCACAAAAATACAGAGCAGTGATTGGAGAGCAGCATCTGGAACTGGCCAGGACCAGACAATGCTTCAAGCAACCCCTTTGCTTGTCTTTATTTTCCCCACCCCTTCCCCTGTTGTGTTTTTCTCCCTTTATTTTTCAGCTTTATAGAATTCCCACAGTGGGCAGGGCCTTCATGTTGCTCTGCCCCAGAGAGACTTGGACCAGAGGCAATGCGGACACAAGCTGTGTAGATTTTCTCTCTGCAGGGATCCTCCCTCTCCTCCATGCCCTTCCCTCCAGGATCGCTCAGACAAGGCGACAGCGCTGGTGCAACACCAGTCAGAGCCTGCGAAGGGACACAGCGTTCTCCAAGCTGGCGCCAAGGGCTTGGAGACCAGATGCAGATGTGCATTTGCCAGCGAGGGGCCGTGGGAGGAGAGCAAGAGGAGGGACAGACCCATCCCTCTCCCATGAGCGCCACTGGGAGCAGTACAATGTCCCTTGCCACATAAGGCACTCGCAAGTCTGTACTGTTATTGAGGTGGAGACCAGGATTACCTCCGACCAGACACGCTGTTCCCTGTGCTGCGAGATGAAGCCCAGTCCCTACTGTAGCGCAGCAGGAACAGCCTGGGGGAAGGACAATAGGGAGGGAATAAGGAACAGGGAAGGTGGCCCTTGCTCAGGGCACTGGAGAGGCTTGTAGAGAGCAGTGCTGGAAAGGAAGCAGCTTTCCCAGTCCACATGGCTTTGGTTACCTCTCTAATCCTGCCAGTTCTTAGATAAATAGAGCGCACTGTACAAAACTGCATCATGAGAATAAGCCACCCCATGGAGGACGCTGGTCTGATCACCTCACACAGCACAGAGAACTTATTCGCAACCTGAAGCGAAGGGAACACCATATACCATGGCATTTCATGAATTTCTCTGTTCAGCTTCACCCCGGTTGGTTTGGTCTCCCATAAGACCCACCCTGGGTGGGAACAGTGCGCAGTGCCCTCCAGCCCCTGCCCACAGCACGTCTCACTCCTCAGCAGCAGCCGCAGAAAGGAAATTACAGCCCCATCTCCCCACCCATGGTGACATCCTCCTACTGGGACTGGAACAAGGGTACTTTCAGCAGGCAGATGAAGGGAACAGATCTCTGCATTTGAACAAAACAAAGCCACCCTGTGGCCCCTGAAGAGGAAAAGGCAGAACACAGTGGCTGCAGGGTAGGGAATATCACCTTTAAGCAGTAGGCCAAACCACCAGCTATAGCATGGGCCCTGCTCTTTCAAGTTACTGGCACGAGTCCCATTCTCACCAGCTGAAGAGTGGGCTGTGGGCCATGGCATCACTTTGATTTAATAAAAGAAAAAATAAAAAATTTATTGGATATATCCCCTGGAATTGTAAAAAGTCATTGAATTATCACTGAAAAATTTGGAGGGGATTTTTGGAGAGCTCATATTCAACTTATTCACAAAGACCCCCAAGCCCTTTTCTGCAAAACTGCTTTCTAGACAGATAGCCCCAGCTTGTACTGCTGCAATAAGTTATTCTATCCCACATACCAGACTTTGTATTTCTTTTGCTGAACTTCATGAGTTTCTTGCCAGCCCATTTCTCCAGCTCTCTGAATAGCAGCTCTGCCCCCCACTGCATCCTTCATTGCTCCATCTCCATCAAATTTGGTATCAGCTGCAACCTTTCTGGTGGTGCACTCCCTCCCCGGCCATGTCACTGGGCAGTACTGGCCCATTTACCCTGTCAGGGACCAGCTGTACCCAGCTGTCATTTGGATTTGCACTACTAATCACAACTCTTTGAGCCCAGCAATCCAAACAGCCACATCTACCTTAAAGTCCAAGCACACAAGCCCTATCTCAGCCACCTGGCTGCAAGGACACCATGAGGGACTATGCCAAAAGCCTCACAAATGTTAAGGTAAATGATATGCACGGTGAGGGTGACAGAGCACTGGAACAGGCTGCCCAGAGAGGCTGTGGAGTCTCCTTCTCTGGAGATCTCCAAAACCCGCTTGGACGCAGCCCTGTGCCACGTGCTCTGGGCAGCCCTGAGTGTGCAGGGGGGTTGGACTAGATGACCTCTAGAGGTCCCTTCCAACCTTAGGCATTCTGTGATTCTATTCTATTCTATGATTCTCTCCCTGTCCACAAACTGAGCAGGAATCATTTGTCTTCTTCGTAAATCCATGCTAGCTGTTCATAACCATTTTCTTAAGTGGACAGTGTACCTACACACTTTTACCACCTTCAAAAAACTTGGCACCCACTCCTCTTCTAGGAAAGACTTTCTAGTATCTAACAACTGTCAGTCTGTCAGATTACTTGACAGAGATTGATCATGAAAAGGATGAATTTAAGAATAAAATAGAAATGGAACTATGTATCATAGGTTTATTAAGGAAAACAGTTATATTTAAGACCACAGATTTGGCACTGTACTGAAGCAAAATATTTGAGATGAATTAAAATGTTCAAACCCAGGTCACTGTGCATAATAAAAGGCTCTTTCAATCATTTTGGTTCCTTTTCTCCCCATACAATTTACAAAAACTACAAGAAGCAAATCTAAAGATCTGAGCCCTATACTGCACATACATAAACTGGAGTGAGAGTGGTCAGCGGACCAGGGAGCAGACCCATTCCCTGGGAATGCTGCTCTTCTCCCAGGCAGAATACTGGAATCCCAATAACATGAGCAAAGGCTGTGAGGGTAAGGCAACAAGGACATGGCAAGACCACAGCAGTCAAAGAGTAAACGCTAAACTGTCCAAGACAAAGACTAAAATCCTGCAAGCGTCCCAATGTCTGATTAAGACCATCATTATGCCTTTCAGTCAGGCCAGCTTTTGCTTTCTGATCTGAATGGAGCAGGTTGCTGTAGTACTCAGGAGAAAGTGCACACCAATTCGTCCCCAGTGTGGATCAAAGTCAAAGGAGTTCCCTGCTAGTTGGATTGGTCACTTGAACTTCTGTATGGGGTGCAAATAAGTTAAACCCAGTTTCCAATTGGCAAGTTATTTGTCCCATGCCTTTGCACAGTGAAGTGAAAGATACTGACAAGGAAATATTAACATACCAGTAAGATGTGAGTGGATCAAACAATGGTTGCACTAAAGATTTTAAACTGTAAAGGACAGAAAGCTCAGCTGATCCTTATAAACTGCTGGATAAGTGTTTTTGGCACACTAACAAGGGTAGAGGGATGGACTTCCACTGAACACCCAGTCCAAAGGCTGCTGAGGAAGCTTGACACACGTCTTTGGTGAATAAATCAAATGTTAGTTCAACAGTACTCATAAGAATCACAGAATCACAGCTGTGATACAGCTCTTTCCACGGATAATATATTGTGCATAGTAATATCTCAAAGAAATAACAGCACCTTTTACATAAAAATTCCAAACATATTTATCTAGTGAACAAGAAAATCTCAGCATCTCTAAGCAGTACCTCTGCAGATGTACAGTACTGTATTTATATAGATATATATATATAAAAAAAGTGAATTTACATCGTGACCTGGTGCTTAGTCCAGCAGTGGGCGAACCCAGAGAGCAAGTCTTCAGGAGGATACGCGGCTTTGGTGGGTGGTGCGGCTGCACAGTGGGGCCCCGCAGCACCGCGCTCGGCAGCTGGGCCAGGGCTGAGCATTCCTTTAAGCAAGCACAGCATGCTTAGGTCATTCCCGCGGGATACAAGACACTTCCACATTTGCATGACTAATACCGTTCTAGTTTTCACAGGTCGCACATGTTGCAACCACCTCTCGGTGCCGTAAAGACCCAGAGAAGAAAGGCAGGGCACCATACTCAAATCCTGTCCATGCTCCCGAACAGAGAAATCGAGCAGCACCACAGGTTTTGGCTGATAAAGTGGGGCCACGTTTGGCTTGATGGGGGTTTCCTGAGCAGCTGGTCTTCACTGATTTGCCTCATTTCTCTTCGTTTCTTGCTTTCTGAATCAGCTGCTCACAGTCCTCCAGCAGAAATCACCCAAAAGGCGTGGCCAGTGCGTGCTGCCTGGGATGGGGAGCAGACTGCTACCATTTCCCTGGGATAGGCACACCACACTCGTACCAGCCCACGTAGTAATAGGGGGTCATGTGCCCAATGCGCCCGAACGACACCGGCTCCTGGCGGTACTGCCGGTAATACCCTAGGGAGAGAAAAACATCCGTTTGCACCAAAAGATAAAGACAAAGCAACCTGCAAAAGGGACAGATGCCGCAAGAGTCAATGCCGCAGCCAAAATAAAAGCTAGGAAGCAGTCACCACGGAGTTTTGTTGAAAAGAGATTTACTAGCCCTGGTATTTGTCCTAGATCTTTCTTGAGTGATTTCAGTCTGTTCCTTTATATTTCTTCTAGTTTTGACTGGTTTCAGTGTTCAAAATCTCTTAACTATTGTATAATCCTGAGATTTGCCAAAGAGCTTCTGCATTTCATGGTAAAAAGGGGTTGTATTCCAGCAGTATTTATGAAGCTTGCAAATCAGTTTAAATTTATGAAGGACTCCAGGATAAAAAAATACCATCAGATCATATTATCTCATAAGAAGCAAGGAAGTATCAATAATCAGCATATCACAAAACAAAAAGGTAGCACTTGTAGCAAATACGAAGTTATGCCCTTTTCTCTCCTTCTGATAGCCTTTCCCTTCATCTGTACAAAGAATGTAACTGCTTAAAGCATCAAGAAAGGCACAGCATTCTTTTCTGCACAGTTTATGCACTGGAACATCTGAATCATTGATTATCATGCCAATAATAAAATTTCTGTGTACTCTGTATCTCTGTCTCCTAGACTAATCTCCTAGACTAGATTAAATTCTTCTGAATAGAGAAATCCAATACTTTCCTGTGCTATATAAATGTCAGTGACTACTTCAGCTTCTTCCTGGTATGGCCACTATGAAAAGACTATTAACAAATAACTTAGCATGAAAACCATTAAAGCTACCTGAATAATGTGAATCAAATGATTTAGCATGAAAACCATTAAAGCTACCTGAATAATGTGAATCAAATGATTTATTGAAAAGAGTGGCTCTATTCCATGACTGGGTTCTTTCTGTAGAGCAAGCTGTCACTCTCTTGGCTATGCTAGTTTGGCAATCTACTCAGAGGAACACCTTCAGGAAGAGAATTTCACCAGGATGGAAATGATCTGTCAAGCCATAATATAAGTGCTGCAGTCTGACCTTAAATCACTAGACATTCTCCAATGCGTTTTGCAGTGAATGAACTGGTCAGAGACCATTTGCAAAAGCCTTACTTGCATAGCTGTAGATGGTCATTTGATTCAGTGAAGCAGATCTTATAACTGAAAGGTTTCATAGAATTATACATTTTTTTGCATTTTGTAGCTTTGCAATCCATTAAGCCACGTACAAAACTACCTCAAACTACCTCATAGACTCACAGCCTACAACCTCGGCAGGACTCCTCATAGAGGTGCCAGCAGCTGTGGACAAGGAGCCAGCTACTGAGCCCCATTCCCATATCCCCTAATTTTGACTGTGCAAAGGGCACCCAGCCAGCCTCCCACTCCTGCATTGCCTACCTCGAATGGTGGGCAGGGCGTCAATGTATGTCTGAGGTCCTGTTCTCCCATCCATGTGCGAATCCACAAACTGGCAGTGGTCCTCGCCCCTTCCCCAGCTGTCGCCAATGCTGTAGAAGGTGTCTGAAGAGTGACATGGACAGATTATTTTACTCAACATGGCAGATGGTCTTACTGTAGTTCGGGATGCTTTTCTATCGACATGAAAGCAGACGTGTGAGAAAGCAGCTAAGTATTACAGTGACAAACAGTAATATATCCATGAATAAGCAGTGGCTGAGAAGAGAGACCAAGGGGAATTCAAGAAGAGAGGAATGTTTTCTAGCTCAGTAAGGAATATTTCCCATTTTCCAAGTCCATGGACAGAATCCATTGCAGCACAGATGTCAGGTGGAAGGAATTTCAACCACAACAGTCATCTCCATGTGTAATGAGAAAGTAAAAACAACGCCATACACCAATGCCATTAGTTTGACAGCAGTCCCAAATGAAAGCTCTAATAGATGGCGTGGATTCTGCCGCCCTGACTGTTTATTACATATTCAAACACTGTCTTCAAATAATGCAAATGTTGTGCCATAAAAATAACACACTAGCACTGTCTAATAATCTCAGTACTCTGAAACTGCAATATGGAAACTTTTGGTCATTCTCTCTCAGGAAATACATCCCAATAAGAGCTACTATTAACTCTTAGCAATACTGGTGACCCGGGCAGGCAGGGTAATACCGTGTCCCTCTCTACTGCTCTCCACTGTGATTGGCCCTGGGGATCTCTAGGGCTCATAGCTCTATCCCATCACACGCCACCCTGGCCCACGTGCCTACGGGGCAAGTGTTAGACTTCCCAGGGAGATGTGTGAGGAGCACAACCTTGCTTTCACAGTACAAAGGCCCTTGTTTTCTTAGTATATAAATGCACACAAGGTTTTCAAGTGAAACTTTCAACAGTTTCGTGCTTAAAGAGCTCTGCCCAAAAGCTAATGCCAAGGGATAAGCATAAGGCCATGGGTTGAAAAGCAGGGTGGCCAGGCTGTCACTTCTAATCTCCTCAAGGGAAGGACTCTAAAACCATCGCGTGATTCTTTCACAGACTCAGAGAGAAGTGAAGAAAGAGAGGAAACGGAGACGGAGATGACATCAACTAATCATACTTCAGAAAAATAGTCTTGTTGCCTACCTTTCAGATCATCACTGAGGTAAATCTTGTACCGTAGTGAATTGCAAAGAACCACTCCTACAAATTTGCGGTACCAAGTTCTTTTCACATACTGCTTGCCACTGCAGTCTGAATAGGTGGGGTCATATTTAAAAGTGAATGGGATCCAGATAGGTTCACCACCTTGAAGAAAAAAAAGAATATTATGGACAGGTGTAAGCATTTTAGTCTGAGTTTTGTCCAGATTAACATTTCATACTATGTTTTAAAACAAACATTGCAGCAGATGCATGTCCTTTCTATAAACAGAAATCCAAATTAAAGAAAAAAAAAAAAAAAAAAAAGAAGATTTAGGCCAGAAACTTGATTAAATTTCTTCTAGGCAGTAGTCAATAATAATTGTTAAAATGGCAGACAAAATACGACTGCATATGCTGAACTATAGTTTTAAGTAAACAAATAGCCTTACTGTTTTTAGCAAGACATCTGCTGTTCTCAAAGATAAAGATATGTTTTTTCTTTTTTAAACACAGCGTGACCTTAGGTCAGACAATGACAGTATCTGAATACTCATTTGTATTTTAACATTAAGTAGAAAGCTTAATCTTTTGTTAAAAAACTGTTAAAAATTCTGCAGGGAGTAACAGTCTATGAAATAAACTCTACTCTTGCTATGATCTGGTTAAAAATATGCAATGAGCAATCCACTTTTCTCTTTTGTTTTCTCACATTACATCAAAACAGATTAGATTACAGTCAAAGACGATACAGATCTTTTCTGAGGACCTCTGTCCAGAACACTATTGCAGAGACAACTTTTAAATTATATTGCAAAACATTCAGTGCTTTAATTGGCTTGCCTAAGTGTTTTCTTAAAACTAACCAAGGGAATATAACTTCTTCTGAAATGTCTCTTGTATTAATGTATACAGACTGATACAAAAAGCTCTTACTGTGAAAACTATCTAGCTATTTTCTAGCTACTGCCCAGAGCCTTGTTTTCACTGGGCTATTTTGAAGTAGTTTACAACTGAGAAGAATCATTTCAAAGTGTAACTTTGGTTTTTGTTAAGAATTCTTCCTCCTCACTAAGCACATGGATCAAATCTTACAAATGCTTGCACGTGAGAAGCATATCAGTAATCCTGTGCCAGAAATGGGCACAAATATAACTGGATTGACTTTAGGAAATTAGTCACATAGCCAAGGGATTCCATGATTTTGGCCATAGTTTTGTCTTCAGAATAAAGTCATTAACTATCTATTTATTGAAGGCAGTATTATTGCTATCAATAGACTGCTTTTGTTCATCACTTTTGACCAATTCCAACAATCCTGATGAATAAATCTAGTATCTCCTGTAAGAGCTGACCTGAATTTTCAGATGCTTGTCATTTCCACAGGTTCCCAGAGCTCTGGTACCTCTTATCTCTACCATTACAACTTCATATTTCCTCTTTGTCCAGTTGAAGCAGAAACTAAAAATGCAATGACCATCACCTTGCAAGACCTCCTTTGCATGAGCAGATCCCCAGATAACTGACTGTAAACAACCTGAAGCTGGCAAGGGACACAGGAAGCTTTCTGCTCTCTGGGGCCTCCTGCAGTGAGTGCCAGACTTATGGGGATCTGTGCATTACGAGAGACATCTGTGAGGACACTGGAATAAGCTAACATGCATCATAGGAAGTAGGAGGGAGGGAGACAGTGGACATTGTTTTCACAAACTATGTAGTTGTTCCAGAACTAACCAGCCAAACTAGTTATGGAAGTTGACAGGGAGTAATAACCATGACACCTTCTCTCCTGCTTCCCTGTAGGAAAGCATGGATTGCCTGAGGTCACAGTACCAATGTCCTGGTCAGCAAGGCTGTTCCTAGCACCACGAAAGGAGCTCTCCTGATTATGGGCTGAATGCACCGTAAGACAAGTAGGATGTAAAGTTAGCCTGGAAATGCAAAGCAAGCTCAATAGCTTCACTGCATATCCCTCTCATTCAGCTCAGTTACAAAACCTTGAACCTTTTTTATTTTTTTTTATAGGAGTGTTATGATCAATATAACTGAGCATAACAGCTAGAGAAACACTGATTACATTGTTCAATCTGTGCTCAGGTAATTAAGGGACATGAATTCACAAGCAATACAGTCTAGTGCTTATATTGCTGATCAATAAAAGTTGTTGTACCAGGCATAAGACTTGCCAGAATCAATAAACTTATGCATCTGCACAAGATTTCTTTTCAAAGACCAGAAAAAGGTGTTCTGAAATAGAAAATGCTTTGTGAATTAGCACAAAAAAAATTTCTATTTTTGTCTAAACCTCTAACTGAAACTCTCTGTTAACATGCTTCTAACATCAATGTTGTTGCTTTGCACATTAAATGGACTTCATGAAAAAAAAAAAATCCAGAATCAGACTTACCAGGTGGTCTGACAATGAGCAGGGGATTGTCTAGAACGAAACAAATACAAAAGAAACATTTCAATATTTTGTCTCAAACCTCATTCTATCATGGCAAATATACAGCGCCACTCACAAAAATGTCAGCAAGCTCTGAAACTGATCACCTCCTTTCAGAAGTTCCTCAAATCAGACAGACACATTCACTTCAGGGCCCTGCATATTCAGTTTAAGTAACCCCTGCAGGCCTAATTTTCAGAGAGAAATGTAACCTACATTTTGTATACAAATCTCAGACATCCCTTTTTAGCATAATTGTGTAGCACTGTTCATGAATGTGTAAAATGTATCATTTTAACTCCTTTTATCCCAGTGGTAGAATTTCAGTAAGAGCCACCTAGAGAGCTTAGGGACTGCTGTCCAACATGTAAATAGCTTCTGCTCAACTTATATGCTCTCTGTTTTAAAGAAAGAATAAAAGAATAAATGTGGAATAAGGTTAACTCAACAGTCTCTAATGCATAAACATCTTTGAATGCATTACATTGCATCTTGTGACTGGCCCTACTGAACACAAAATGCCTGAAGAAAAAGCACTGTGCTTATTTGCTCTTTGGAAAGAAAGATTCCAGAGCGTCTTTACTGTTTGATGAAATAGAGCAAAGGCTTTCTTTTCCCTTTTGTATATTACTGAGTGTAAGAGCTAACATTTTCAATAAACTTAATCCCATGATCACAAGCTGCTGTCAAGAAACTCTGGGCAATAGTTAAAACACTGGCAAATATTTCTGCCAGCACAAGGACTGTGCTAGGAATGAGCAGAAAAACAGAGCCTTGTTCATCAGTTCAAACCTTTCAGTTCCAATAGAAGAGCACTCTAGACTAGCCATCTCTCTCTTTCCTGATTTATTCCATCACTGTAACTGCACCACTTGGTTTTAGATTTAGCAACTGCTTTTGTACTTGTGCCAGTTGGAAAGCTACCGTTTCGTGCCACATGACAAAGGAAAGATCAGAACTGCAAATAAAACTGTAAGTTTGATGGATTTAAGCTGCTAAATAAAGTTCACAAGGTGACTGATTTGAAATGGAATAACAGGTTGGATGTATACTTAAGCGTATATTATTTTTTTAAAGAATTTTGAATATGTTACCTAGGACCATTTACTTATCTTGCATCTTTGTCTCCTCTCTGTGAAGACTCACTTGTGTAGGTTTTAAAGGATCTTCTGAAGCGAGTAAAATAAACAGGATGAAATGAAGGTGGCAATGACAGGGACACAATCCACCAGTATTGCCAGAAGGACAAAATTTGTAGTCCTTGAGGATCATGAATATTTTGCTCAAGTAAAGATTGAAGAATTTATCCCTTGCTATTCAAGAGGGTCACGGGCTTTTGGCTCAGTGGAAAAAAATGAAATGAATAAAAAAAAAAAGCTCAGTTAACATACTATTTTTAGCTTGGAGCTGGTGCTTTTAAACACTGTGAAAGAAGTCGAAAAAGGAAAGGAGAACTTTGCTCGTCTGATGGAACAATTGTTTCCTGTATTTCTTCCAGGGACAACTGCTTCCAACTGTTCAGCTGCTCACAATTAGCGAGTTAATTTATTCAATGTCTGGTCAATCTATCAAAGACAATAAACTTCCCATTGCTTCTATATTTTTGAACATTAATAGTAATTTAAATTGCATTTTAGATTTTACTTCTTGTTCCCCTGATGATCAACTTAATATCACTTGCATTTTCATAGTGGTATTAGGAATGCATATTATTTTCCTAGCTTTATTACAAACAAATAATTAACCTAAAAATAATCTCAAAGCAGCAAATTTGGGATAATTATTATTATTACTACAGTGGTTTCAATTTCTGACCTGCCTCATCTATCACTAGGAAGTCACCTTTGAGATGAAAATAAAAAGCAAAGCATACCAGATTCAGTGATAAATGAGACTGAAGAGCTAACAGGTCCATAACCAAAGGGATTCTTTGCTTGGACTTTAAAATAATAACTGAAACAAAAAAAAGAAGGAAAATAAGATTAAAACATCTATTCCAAGCATTGGCCGGATTATAAAATATAAATAAAATGCAATATAAAAATAGGGTGAGAATTAAACCAGCAGAATTCACTGAGTTCAGGTGCCCATTGCAATAAATGCAGTTAGATTATCAACCAGGGACAGCTGTTACAGAAAGATATCACTTCTTTTTCCTTTTTTTTTTCATCCCTCTTCCAGCAAACATGCACAGTTATATCCACTTTTGGTTGAAACAACCAAAAATAGTAGAATAAAAGAAAAAAATTGCAAGGAAAGAAATTAATCTCAGCGATAACAGTTTAAAACTACAGTAACTCCCATGAAATCAGTGGTGTAAATTGCAAAGTAAAGCTGGGTCAGATTTCTCTATGATCAAAAAGAACCAAATCTTTTGACCTTAAATTATACAGTCTAGAAGCACTAAGATCACAAATTTTTGAATGACATGAAAAAGCTTCATATGTTGACTTACTGATTATTTGGGCCATGAATCTCCACATTATTTACATCACACGCTTAATTCAAAGTGCAGGAGTAGCCACTAGAAAACTATCCTTTGCTTGATAGAAGCAAGACTATTCTGACACTTTAATGTGTTTAAACACACTTTTACACTGTGGGTTTTTTTAGTTGGTGCCTACCCTGACCTTTTTTTTCCAGATTAATGTTTTCTTTGCTTACGTTTTATTTTTTCCAGACCAACAGAAACCAACTAGAATTGAAGATCACTGTAAAAAATTCAAACACAGCATTTCTGTAAGTGTCAGTATTGAGTTTTTCCTTTCCTGTATGCTTGTTCAAATTTATTCTTGAAAGAAATTAAGAGAAAAAAAAAATGACCACGCATCTCTCATATCCCGGCACCATTCAGGGCTCGACCTACTTGGACTTGCGATGCCTCCCGCGTTAATTTCCCTTCCAAGTCACAGGCCTGATGCTCCTCAGCTTGGGAAGCCAAGCGAGGTTGCAGGCTGTGGTTAAATCCAGGTGGAAAGGGGCTTAGCTTATGAGGAATACGGACTGCTGCATCCAAAGGCAGCAAGAGAAACCTGAGAGGGACCTTACGGCTCCCCGTCAGCCAGCTGTCCTCCACCAGAAACACTAGTCTTTGCTCCCTGACATCCCCACCTCCTCTTGGGCTCCTCAAACTAGCTCCTGAGAATAGCTCAACACTGATTAAACTATTCATACTGATAAACTGGAAGAGACCTGTGAGAACTAGCCTGCTTTTTGCTTTTTCATTAAAAAGAATGACATTTGTTCAGGCAAGGTCAACTAGTTTGTCACAAAATGAAACCACATGCACACACTTGGTCAGAGCCTCTGCAAGGACCCACTCCCATCCCCACTGTGTCCCATCCCCATCTTTGCAACACAGTAATATCTTGTGTGTGAAACTTCCAGTGCCCTTCATGTGCCTGTGGTAATACTAGCTTCAAAATGTTCCCAAGAGATACAGGAGGCACACTGCTCACATTTATTACAGGAAAAAGCAGCCAGAGATGGTCAGTCCCATGCTCAAAATTCATCTACTTAAGTGGGGAAAAAGTGTGCAGTTGTATATCTAATAATTAATGCAGTAGCTGATTGCCTAAGCAAAGAGGGCAACTGTGTATTCAGGTGCCCACATACAGAAAAGGCCATCTGGGACACAATATTTCAACCTGTCTGACTGACTGCTGGGGAAAAAAGAAGTGATGAAATTATGAGTATTTTTCTTCACTACATGAGGGAAATTGGTTCCTAAGCCTTTTTATAGACAAGAAGCCTTCAGCAGTGTCAGAAAGAGAGCCAGGTTTCATGATTTGCTGATTTGTGATTTAACCATAGACCATGCTATGACTGCTGTACTAAGAATGTCGATAAAACATTGCAGTCAGGCTGCATTTCTTCTTCAGACACGACAAATGAAAAACAAACTGCCAAACCCTCCCCAGATCCAGGGATCTGAGAGTTTCATTAGTCAGAATCTTTGTTTATTTGTCTTATGGCTGCTGATTTTGCCAGGAAATATAAAATCAGTGTACTTAGCTGTTCTTCATGACTCAATAAAGAAATATATGAAAGAATTAAATTTGTAATGTAGTAATTGATTGTGCTTTTACAGCACTTTGCTTAACCAGAATTATAATGAATAGAAGCATAAGTAATGACCTACAAGCATAAAAAAATCACAACTGCAGCAAATGCAATACCACGCACTGGTTACTTTTAATACATGCAAGAAAAGCTATTCTTCCTAAAAATAAAGCTCCTTTGAGATCCTATATGCTACTTCTACTGACGTGTCAAGAAAGGACATAATAAACTGTAACATAAAAATGAGTAAGTACTATTTTTATTCATTTAGACTGTGACTAATTATATCACCATACCTGACACTCAGAACAAAACGAAAGATTTTATGACCTAATTCCAAGCATCTTCCTTCTGTTGGAAATAAATAGTTTGCACTCATAGCTTTAACGTGAGATAATCACTCAGCACACTAATAACAGAAGCAGCTGTTTTCAAGCAGCGTGTGAGCCACAAATCATTTTCCCAGCCGCTCGGGACGCATGCTTCCATAAAGACTTTCCCATACTTTCTCCAGGGCGCGCTGAGGAGGCGGGATGCTGGCCAGCTGTGGCGTGAAGGACGCACGGCTGCACGGAGGCAGCAGCCGTACGCGCGTGGACGCGCCTGCCCCGCGAGCACCGTCCCCGCCAGCGCGTGCAGAACACAGCAAGGGCTGGGGAAATCCTTCCAGGTGCAACTCGACAACCCGCCAAGAGGAGAGTACACAGAGAGCAGCAGGCTGACAAACTAACGCAAAGTATCCTTCTCCACCAAAGCAAAGCTACCACTACATGTATCACGGACCTTTAAAAATAAATATAATAGCAGGCGCCAGAGCTGTGCTACAGAGCTCTTGTGAGGCAGGTGTGGGCCATACAGCTCTGCTACCTACAACATGTGACAAGGCCTCATTCATAAGCCAACATCTCAACCGTTTTGTGCTGCTTTGGTGGCACAAAGCAACCAGTTGTGGATTTGGATGCTTGTTGGACATACTGCTGCTTTGCTTTAATGGGGATATAGAAAGGAACAGGAATTCTCACTACATCTGGCCCCCAGAGCCAGGAGATCAAGCCGCTGATTGTAACTGCAAGCCCTGAGTGGATGTTTGAGAATCTCTCATGAAAGGCCCCGAACAAGGCTAGAATTAGTAGTAGGCAGTCCAGGATCAAAACAGCCCTGAAGGGAATTTAAATCAAGTGCAAAAGGAATAAGGTTTGATGAGACATGGAGATATGGCAGTAAAGGGTAAGGGTTTTAAGTCAGGAGACTACCTAATCACTCCCATGAGGCACTGACACAGCTTTCCTGCAGAAAAGACGGAAAAAGCCTAACCACTTTCAAGAGGGCATTTGAAATGTCAAGGATACTGTCTTTAGGGTTTAATAAAGTTTTTGGAAATCCAGGTCTTATATTTGCTTGTCCCAAGGAAGCAGCTCCTGTGCCACTAAAGCCAACCAGAGTTTAGCTAACAGAAAAGCTTCCACTACGCAGATGGAGGCTAAACCAAGCCTGAAAAGAAATCTTATATTTAGATTTTTGTTTTGTTCTGTAAAAGCTAAATACTAGGTAAACGAAAGCTCAGGATGTGCAGAATTTGAACTGTAATTTTGTGTAATCTCTCCTCAAAAGTGTTTTCCAAGATATGGTGACAGCTTCAAATCTTCTGGAGCTGATTTCTGCTGAGATGCTAACCCTTTTCTGACAGGGCTTGCACACCACAGACTGAACCACCAATAACCCCTCATATAGAACAGGCAGAATCAGTATCATATGTATACAGTAAATCTGAGTTAATCAGAGATTTCTCACAAAATACATTCATGATGTAAACACATAATTTTTAGACTAACTTTAGACGCCAGGCCATATTTTCCTAATTAGTCATGGGGCTCTTTACTAGTGGTTAGGGAGTTATTTTTAAGATGAAAAATATGCAATCAATTTCGTCTGTGGATTTGAAGAATGAAAATGAGATCGGCTGATAAACACAACTTTCCCGCTGAAAAGAGCCCTTCTACCCACCACAGACCCCACATGAAGCTTTATTTCTTCCACCGAAGGCATGATAGAGGCCACTGTATTACACCACTCTTCAGAAAGATGCTAGGGAAATAATACGCTTAAATAGTGTTTGAATTTCCCTACTTTGAAACTTAAAATTTGGCAGGGAAGTCATAAAGTTCACGGATAAGCCTTTTGCTACTCCTATAAAAATCCATTCACATTCAGCCAAATTGTGAACTTCTTGGAGCTCTCGCACATCTCAGCAGATGTAGGGCAGGCTGGCAGCTCCCTTCCCCACTGCTTCTCCCCAAAACAGAGCACAGCTCTGGAGCAGCAGCTGTAGGGCTCCTGGGGCACCTTCACTTCAACTGCTCTTGCCAGTGACCTGCAGTCAGCCCTTGAGATGCTGGGCACGGAGAAGCACGAGCTATAGTGGGCATTCCATGTAGTCCATAGAGATCACGGGAGAAGGACGCTTCCCTGTGAGCGAGTGAGGAGCTGGGTTTGCAGGGTGGAAATGGCAGGGAAGTAAGTGATGGAGAAGCCCTGGCAGGGCAACCTTAGGTGTATTGGTGATGCCTCCATGGCCTCACCATGGTCTCATGAACTGTGAGCAGTGGGGGGAATGGAGGGGAAGCTACAGAAAACTGATGAGGAGAAAAATGCCTGGGGATGTAAGGGAGACTGGGATGCAGAGGCAGGAGCAGGAACTGAGAGGCAAAAGGAGAGAGGCTTAGAGAAAGGATAGAGAAAGAAGACAGGAGAGCATTAGGCTACCAGACACACCACAGCAGCCAAGAAGACTGCTTGGCTCTGGCTTTAGCACAGATTCATATCATTAAGGTGAAAGGGACCTCTGGGCAGACTCCTCCTCAAAGCAGGGCTAACTGAAATTAGGCTGCTCAGGACACAACCCCATCCAGCTGTGAATATCCCTAGGGGTGGAGAGTCCACAGCCTCTGTAGCAACCTGCTCTATTCAGGTGCTGAGCCACCTTCTCTTGCCCCCAAGCTGACCAGTGAACTACCAAAAGAACATCAGCACATGAAGCTGCTGTGTCTTCATCTGCAGGTCAGATAGACTCTTAACTGCTTTCAGCACCTTCCTACAACAGCCAACAAGGACATGACAAAATGTTTTTCCTCTCATTTTGCAGCCATTTCCTGGTCAGCAGTAGATTATTGGTGATGAGGAGCCTTGCATCCTAGTGCTGTCTCTGGGAACAGTATGTCATCTACAGTTATTTCAAAACTGACAATAATTCAGTATAACCACCACAAAAAGCACTGTAATATGATCAGAAAAAAGGTGTCAGGTCATATTTGAGAACTAATAATTACACTGCATTAACTCGTCATGAGCTTTGGTTAATTTATTAAGATTTTAGTTTAAGAACATGCTGAAATGGATCTATGTTTTCTAGATTGAGGTTTATGATTTTAGCAATTAATGAGATTTCTTAATTATATGAGAATATATACAGCTGTTCAAACAAGTAAGACTTGCACTTTTAAGGAACTGCTTTTAATCCAGAGTCTTGCCCTTTTCTATGAATCACTTTGAAAAGAAGAGAACATTTAGTTGAGACCATTTCTCTCTCTTTTGCATAGCCTTGGACTTGCGTACCTGCTCTAGGATCAGATGCTAATTCCAGGGTACAATCCCACAGTACTCCTACATTCCTAAAAGCACCAGCAACACGTGCTCCCAGTCTATAGCAGATGCTAGTCACCAGGATATGAAGGTCACCAGCATATGAAAAAGATTCACTTTCCAAGATAGAAGCACCAAGACTATTTTAGACTCAGAACTGGAGACAAAAGTCCAAAAAGACACCAAGTAGCTGTCAAAAGAAGTGGTTTTAAATTATTCCCTCTATGCCCAATCACTTTCCACCCAACCACCATGAATTATTCCAATATCACACATGTATTCCTGATTTGCCATTTCTGTGAGATTTTTGCAAGCTAAAGATCTAAAGCTACTGTCAAGCTGCATTTGGGCAACTGTCGCTACCTTTTCATATACCTCCAAGCCTTCTCCTCCAGTAGAGCTAATGTGAGCTGACAGCAAAAACAAATCATAGAGTACAGCCCACAGGTGATTAAATTCTGGCTGTGCATGTATGTAGCAACAGTCGCATTATGTCACACCAAAGGTCTTCTGTTTCAGTATCTTGTCTCCAGCAGTGGCCACTGGCATGTGCTCAGGAAGAGAATGGGAACATACAAACACAGAGCTGTACCCTCCAGCCTCCCCTCCTCACTTCCAGCAGACTTTCCTAGTTAATCTCTATCCTTTCAAGAAAGTACTTCACAAAGGAAAGTGTTTTAATACTTTGAAATACTGATATGATTTTTGATATTTCTCAAAAAAATCAAATTGATTTTAAAAAATCATTTATTCTATTGCTGATATGTATTTTTATATACACAAATAAATATAAATGTCACAGAGTCACCTCTACCAATAATGTGATAAACATATCATATAATTGAAGTATCCATGTGGTTTATAAAACAAGATTTGCTGTCAAACAAAATTAGTAAAATCTAGATCAGATGGAGACATTTATACCAAGGCCAAGAAAAGTAATTAGTAATCAGCAAGATTTGTTTTACGTTCCTAACAGAACTGAAAAACAAGGGATCAAAAGCTTACCGTGTATTTGGCTTCAGGTTCTCAATTGGCAGATGAGTAGTCCCTGCAGTCCTGGTTGACCACTTATTCTTCAAAAAGTCGTCATAAGATGCACTATAAACCAGATAGCCTGTAAATGAGGAAGATGGAATCCTCATAGCTATTTAAGTTTAAATTGGTGAAAGCCTAGATCTTAGGTGATGAAGATTTTATTGGTTAAAGGAATGAAAGTATCTTTGAATTTGGAAGTGAATGGATGCCTAACATTCCTGGGAAAAGAGGACAAAGAGAATTAAGTGTCATTGGCCAACAGGCAGATTTATCTTATGTCAAAAGACTTCTCTGTCACCCTTGATACTGCTCAGTACCTCTCTACAAGTTACCAAGAGAGAGGTCAAAAAACTTTCTTCTGCCTTTCATTTTATAATTGCTGGTGCCTTCTCACCACCATCAGTTAAGTTAAGCTACCTTAAACAATGTTTACATTGTGCTGCATCTGCAATAACATATTTCCCTTTGGAGGCAGATCAGCACACACGGTATCTTTCTTTTTGAAGTGTCCACTGAGATGGGTTGCTTTGCGTTTGGGTTTATTTGTGGCTCTCAAAAGGCTTACAGACATTAAAGGAGATTGAATTTAATGTGTCTGATTAACTGCTCCAAATCTCATTCATCAGACTGATACCTGAAAAAGAATTCAGTAAAACACTGTAAACACAGCTTGGGCCATGGATTCCATCTGAATTAATGAACTCTGATGCATTTTGTTACATGAAAAAAAAAAAAAAAGCTTAATTTTCCTTCTTCGAGCTCTACACTATTTCTTTGCATACTGGAACAGTTTAGTTCTGACCTGCCTCACTGATACTGCTGTTAGAGTATGCAGTTTGGCAAACCACAAGGGGCTGTGTGGCTGGTTCACCACACTGCCGCACAGTCCTTTTCTTTCACTCCCACCCTTCCTGGTTAGCATCAGGAGGAGCAAACATTGGCTTCACAGACTCAGAAAAGCAAACAAGCAAACAGTTGGAAAGCTCATCTGCAGGCAGATTACACCACTTCAGCCGCACTGCAGCTGAGAGGGCACTGATCAGTTCCAGCCACATAACCCACATCAGTTCACGAGTGCTTCATCAAGCATTATCATGTGTATCTGCAAGAAGGGAAGACTTCAGAATTGTTTGTACAAAAGTCATATGTTAGGAATACAAATGTTAGGAATGTTAGGCATCCAGAGTTTTGAAACATCTAGATTAGCGTGAACTGATCTTACTAGTCCTGGTCTACTCCTGACAGATGGAGAGAGACCCTTCCTGCTCCTCAGGATCTCCTTTACAATTTTACAACTTTTATGAGAGATTAACTCAATTTAAGGCAAAGATGGTCATTTGACAAAACTTCCTTTTCTTCCACTCCCCAAACCCACTCAGGAAAACAGCCCCACATCCCCAGGCGCTGAGGCCACCAGCTGCCATTCCTGCAATACCTGTCACCATGTCTCCTTGAGCAGGTTTGGCCCAGTCCACAATGACGAAGGAATGGCAGCCTTCCACTGCCACAACAGTGATGTTGTGAGGGGCCTTCAGGGGACGCAGCTCACTCTCTTTAAGGTCATTAGGGATGATTTCATCAAGGCTTTCCACTTGGAAGTGCTCTAGGGCCTCTGTCAAGGAGCAGGGAGCTGCTGGGTCTTTGTTTAGATAGGTCACATAAGGGGCTGGAAGAGATAAGGAAGGGTGACATTTAGTTAGCAGTTTGTAGATACCAGCTGAGAAGACTAGCCACTGACAGACTATTTCCTAAAAAGAAGAGCATGAAGTTTTGTGATGCTTTTTAAAATTCCTTCTCCCGCAGACTATTGAAACTACTGCATGAAGACAAAACACTATTCTTAACAATAAAAATTAGACTTTCATTTCCTGAAATTCCAGTGTGTACATCTACAATTTCAATGAAGATTTTGTTTTCCATTTTCTGATGCTGTGTAGACCCTTTATGGAGTGTTCCTACAAGTTCACCTATCCACAGCACCAAGAAGTCCACCAAATGACACAATCAATAAGACTCTACCCTCTACTCAGAGCAAAAGCCAGACACCACTGCAGCTTAGGAAGAAATCATTTGATTATTTGTGCACAGTTGCTCTATAGTGACTGTTTCCAGCTGAGATTTGGCAGGCAAAGACCAACATAAAGTGCTATGTGTGCTTTCTTTCCTTCTCTTGTGCCCCTCTAACCAGACCTTTATACTTTGCCAAAACAATTTAGAAAGTAAAAAAAAAAAAAAAATCTGGTGTTCTCCAAATAAGCAAGCAGTGTTCAAATCTCAGCAGTTGATTGTGGCGGTGCCATTGTTTAGAAAATGAGAGGCCTTGGAGGTATGCTCAAGAGTGCATGGAAACCATTCACGGATCTCTGCAAGCAAAACCCACTGATGTATGGTTCACACTCAGCTTGGCTGATGAGTCAGGAGAAGTGGGATGCCAATATTCAGACTTACCCCACAGTCACAAGTATTCCCGTTACACAAAGTCAGATTGGGCAGAGGGGCAGAAGAGGGTATTTTGATTGCAGGACCTTCCTCACACTGCTGCCCACTTTTCTGCGTGGCTGGAAGAACACATCATCTTCCTCAGCCTTTCACATGTGAAAACAGCTCCCTGACAGGGCCTGAGATCAAGGTCTAAGACCTCAACCAGGTCTTAGATCACACTTTGGGGGGAAACAGGAAGGAACAAAAAGAGTAATTCCAAGGTGAAGGCACACTAGTTAACAAACTGATGTGGTTCCCTGGATATTAAGGGGCTGGGAGTCATGATGTGGGAAGTCTCTGCCTTCTAGGCCTTTTCTCCCAACATGTAACTTCTATTTCTAGAAGCCTTATACTGAACAGAATTGCACTTTGGTTCACAAAAAGACTAAACTTTTAACTGCCTTAAATGTCACCATAAGTGTTCAAAGTGAGGACTGTAAAACTTGCCTTTGAAAATGTTTATTCAGAAACAATAATATGTTCTGCTGAGAAGATAATATTTTTTACCTGCTGCCTTGAAGTGTTCATAAGCCAACACTTCTTGGTTTATTGTATTGGATTTCATGCCCTAAAGGGAGCTTTTTTTGGTCTGGCAATAAAGTTAATTTTAGCCCTTCTGTCTAAAAGAATCAAGGACTATCACTGATAGAGCTGAAAAGCAATGTGATGAAACTGTCTGGACAAGAGGAACCTGAAGATGCACTGAGTAAAGAAAAGGCATATATAAAAACAATTTTTTTATTCTATCAGCAGACCATCACTTTGTGCCACATGAAGCTTGTGGATGTTAGAAATGAAGGCAAGACATGAAGTTGTCAAGAGTCAAAGTTGACCTCAAGCCATTCTTCTGCAATTGAACTCATGGCCACAACCCTGCTTGGGTCAGCAACTGATTTGATCCTCAGTTTAAGAGCAAGTGTTTTGTAATGGGCTCCCAGAGGGCTACCAATTCAGTGTGAAGACTGGATTCCACAGTCCTACCACCTTGAATCCCTCCAGTCTGGTCATGAGTCTGCCCGTCTGTCATAGAAGCACAGCAGTTCTGAAGTGAGGGGACCATGCTAACCTACCCACTTGATGAGTTTCACAAATATGGAGTCAGGCTTTTGGGTCTGCTGATATACTACAGGCTCCTTCTACAATTATGAAGCAAAGCTACCAATAGCTACCAATACATCTATCAGTTTTACTTTTTGGAAAGTTCAATCTAAGATTTCATTAATTCTTGAACATTCCCTAATGTCCTGCATGAAATACACTGAGTTCTTCTTTGATCTACATGCTCATGCAAGGTGGGTGAAATCACTACAGTTGCCTGAGATAGTAGAAAATAATTCTTCAGAGGAAGACTTTCACCTATATGAAGACTGGCACTGACTAAACTACTGGTGTGAATTTAAACTGATGCACCAGAGGAGACACCTCTTATTGACTTTAGCTAAAGCAAACACAATGTTGCATTGCTTCAAAAAAATGGTGTAAGTCCACATGTAGAGATGTAAATATCAAAGCTATGAACAAAGTCCTGCTGTTTGAGTTTCCCAGGAGGCAGTTCTTATAAGGACTGCAGGCTATTTTGTTGGACATATTTGTGCAGTGGCCTCAGCTTAAAGAATGATCTTGCTAGAACATAAATTACTTGTAGTACTAATAATAAGCTACAATAAAAAAGTATATCCTTACCAGTGAACCGTTTCTTCCCAGCAATATCATATTCTGACACAGGGCTGGTACCAACAACACTAGTCTCTGGGTAGACAATTTCCGATTCTGTTGTTGTAGAAGTAGTGGCGGTAGTGACAGTGGTGGTGGTTGGTGGCAAAGTGCTCTCGAAAAACTCATAATCTTCAGAGGAAACATAAAATGAAAATGTTAGGTTGCTTCACATTATTTTGGCATACCTCTGAGAAGTGTATGTACCACAAGCCACAGTCCCACAGGAATGCCAAGCACTCTCTGACAGCCGGGGCAAATTTCTTATGGTCCTCTTGGGCAGTATCTACCACACTGCAGTCTTGCAAGAGTTTCTAAAAATGTGATAGAAAGCAAGAACAAAGTCTTTGCCTAGCAATACTAATGTCATTGCTGATTTAGACCTTGCTCACACAGGCAGAAAACCACGACAAACAAGTGCACTCATATGGCAATATTCTGAACTTGGTTCTACTACGATCTCCTGTTGCAGCCCTCAAAGGAAGAGAGTACAGTAACTGTACCACACTCCTGGCCACGCTCCTAAAGTGTTGAAAATTAAAGGAGTGAAAAACATCACTTTTTTAAACAACCTGTATGCTATTCTTCTGTAATCCTAAAGCTAGTTCTCCAGACTCCTCAAAATTCAGTCTTGTTCTTGCCATTAGCAGTCCCATTAGGCCCATTAGGGAAGGTAAATTGGCACTCCTGAACCTCTGGGCCATTTTCCCACAGTTTATGACAACTAAGCAGAAAGTAATAAAAACCCACTGCAGTGCAAAGCCATTTGCTCTACTGTTCAGAGATCTTCAGCTGTTGGTCTAGAAGGTCTAATACAGGCCACCCAAGTGAACAGATGATGATAACTGACACAGTGAAAGACCTAGCTCCATGAATCCAGTTTCTCATGGTAAGCAACCCTATGTGGGAACTGGTACTCAGTCCCATTACATCTAATGTTCTTTGAAAAGCTACTGGGATAAATTACTGACAAACACAGAATGAAGAGCAAAGAAGCATTTTGCATTGCTCTCCTGTCCTCATAGAGGTTCTGGGGCTCTAGTCACTGCCTGGAGTATTTCTGCTTAAACATCTGTTTTCTGCAGGTGACAACTACCCCTCCAGGGAGATCTACCAAAAGTCTTTTTGCATTAAAGATATTTCACTTCCAAGAAACGGTTGTCTTCGGAAGCCCCATTCTTCACACAACACATGACTCTAGAAAGCTATTCTAGCTCACCACTGTCTCTTAAAGTTCTATTCACTAACTGGCCTTCTATAACCCAATTGCAAATTCAAAAAAAAAAATCCCACTTGCAAGAGACTTTCTCAAGAGTCAAACAGTACCATCATCGTATACCACATACGCCTCCGGAGTTGCTGTCACATCTGAATCCAGTCCTGAGAATGTATCTACTGAAGAAGAAAAAAAAACAAGAATTCAGTTGCATTATCTCTTCCTTCCTAACAAATTACATCTTGAATCAAGTTTAGAATAAAAATTTTTAGTCAATTAATTTGTAAGGAAATAAGACAACTGCCAAGTTTCCAGATAACACAGTGACATTCCTCTGCATATTCACAACAGATGAGTAGCTAACTGCAACTAGTCAGGAATTTGGTGGAGGAAAATAGCTTCAGATCTGTAATGCACCTTCTGGGAAGTCTGCACTGGGCCACAGATTTCTTGGAGCAAAGGTAGTGCTGTCAGCACCCCACGTAACACTCAGGTTGGAATTTCTTATAGTCTCAGGAGCAGTTTACATGAGGAATTTATAAGTACAAAATAGATCAAGCAGTTCACATAAACTGAAAACCTCTATTCAAATATTTTTTACAGGGGAATAAAAAACAAACAACCCAGACAGCAATGTTAGTTACTGACTATGTTTATGCCTGCAAGTAGTGCAGCCCAAAAGGAACCGATTTGTAAAATAAAGCAGAGGTTTTACTTTTTACTGGCTCTCGTCTGATCCCACAGACCGAACGCCCTTTGCAGGCTGGGGCATGTACACATGATCCTGAAGCACATCTCCTGGTTTAGTTTCAGCCAGAATGAATCCAGTTTGTGTGCACTGAAAACACTCCGCACGGCGAACGGGCAGGACCGTGAGGTACACATCAAAAGCACATTTCTGACCTACACCTAAAACTCATGTAAATACACACACAGACTTCCCAGATGCCTATTCCTATGTTTCATCGTATCATCTCTGCAGGTCACGCATCCAGCAGTTGATACATGGTGGTAAATTCCAGAAGCCTCCCTGCACACGCTGAGAACAGCATTTCCTTATGCTACTCAGGAAGCCAGAGAGCACACAAAGCTCAGACAGCCTCAAATCGCAATGGAAGGTGTTTTCTTGGAACCCACTGTAGGTGAAATTAGAAGTCTCCCCTTACATGTTGCGGAGAGGCCAGTGTGCAAATAAAGGTAAGGGAAAGGTAAGACTGACCTTAAGATCAATCTTTAAAAAATGTCAACCTACCTACTCTTTACATGAAAATCAGAAAAGAAAGTATTACTTGCATTAAGGCTCTACTATAAATGTTACGAAATTTCAATAGCCAATTTCAAATAAACCACGAACATAATCTGAAACATACCTTTGCATTTTGTACTTTATATTTTTATTTAGAACTAACAATTAATGTACAAAGATTGTTGTATTCTACTACAATAGTGTCGTTTGAAAACAACCTGAATAACATAGCAGTGGTATAAATGACAAAACAAGTTATGACAACAGAGGAAACTAGTTCATTCAGTCAGACTTTCATTTAGCAAAACTTTTTTTTTTTACTGACAGCCTTCTGCAGAAAATCATCAGGAGATCATTTTAGGTTGGAATTCCACTTGACTTCTGTGAGGCTACTGCCTGCCCCACTAGACTGTTTTTGAATCCAGCAGATATTCTCACTACAGCTGGTCATCCTGAACCAATGTCTGCAACATACGCACTTTTGTTTGGTTAGGTCCAAGTCCTTGCAGAGGCTCAGATGTGCAAAAAATCTGGAGGTCTTCAAGGGCAGATTTCAATGTGCTCACACCTACTAGCTTTTAAAACTTTGGTCTACATACCAGCTTAAGTAATTTCTCTTGTCTACTACTGTTTGGACATAAACTTCTATTTCTGTTTCTCTGTTCCCATACATTAATTGAGGGATGATGATGATAGGGTGCTTCAATAAATAAATAAATAAATAAATAAGGATTTATCATTATAATTTTCTCCATCTTGCTTCAAGTCTTCTTGCTGTAGTTCTTCAGTTAGCACTGCCTTTATTGAATGTAAGCAAGTCTTGGCAAGATTGTTTGCCATGGTCTCTTCACATCTGGAAGAGCAGCAGACTACCCATTTCACATGTGAGCAGAAAGTGTTTATGAACCCACCATTTTTCTTTGTGAATTCACTAAAAAGTTTTCTTTGTGAGTTCACTAAAAAGTTTCCACTGATAAACCACACTCGTGTGGCTAAACTCCTTCCTGAAAGTTAAATACTGCTGAATCTAGTAAAGTGCGGACAAAAATTTCTGCTGGGATGAGCAAGTATTCTGCCAGATAGTTAACGAGTATGCCAAAGCTTAAGTAGAACATGTGGCGGGGTTTTTGGCACTTGCAGCCTCCAGCTGTTTGCGAGTCAAGCACTTAGTGACAAATATCAAGCTTTGGCAGAAGCAGTATTTCCCTAGATGAACTGGAGTATTTTCTGGATTCAGAAAGGAAAGACATGTAAAATACTTTTCTGGAAGGGTCAAGAAAGAACTGCATGAAATATTTTGGTAGTTCAAGTAGCAGTTGTTTATCCTCTTGAAATGGATACATTAACATAGCAATTGTTAAGTAAATACCATAAAGGTGCTTTCTTTCCAAGCATATTCCTCTATGCAGGATATTTTGCTGCATTTCTCAAATGTTGGGGCCAATGACCATAATGCAAGAAAGAAGAGGCAGGAAAAAAATAGTATTTACTCTTCAGAGAAATGTTAACAACTGCCAGGTAGGCACTAACTTTGTTCAAGCTATACAGTACATCATTAGTAGAGACGTGGAGATCTAACACTGCTTGTCCTTTCAGTCTTCTTCTTTGATGGATTTGCAGAGTGCTGTTGAAGTGCTGGACAGCTAATGCAAAACTGTTCTTATCAAATAGGCAGTATGTGTAAAATGTAATTTTCACTCATGTCTCTTTTAAAGATCAAAGCTTCAGCAAGACCATCTGGCAGAAAGGAAACAAGCAGAATGTTTTTTAATGTTCATTTAATTGCAAAAAAAAAAAAAAAATCCCAACCCACACCTCCACTAAAAGTGTTACTAGGCTAAGTGAAAGCTTTTTATTGTTCTGCTTCTGGAGCCTGTGCTCAGATTCAGCCCAGACACATTTCATGAACTGTATCACAGAATCAAACAACTTTTCTTGTTGAATACAGAGCTATACAGCAGTTAAAGGGAAAATTCAGTCAAAAGGGAAACCCTACAGGCCTTGCATCCTACTTACAAAAAAACAAAAAAGCAAATCCACATTCTGAGAAAAGACATCTTTTCTGCAGACATCCCTTGCTAATATGGACAGACCTTTCCTCAACAGGGTAACAGCAGAGGACTGTAATGTTTTCAGATGCATTAGACTGAAGCAATGGGTAGAATAAGAGCAGTGCATACTAGCAACACAGACGAACAACTTGTCTAAAATTGCATCTCATCGTTGAGAGAGGAATATATGAGGAAAGGCAGTAAAGAGAATAGAAAGATAAAAAGAAAAAAAGAAACGCTCACCAGATGGAAAACCAGTTCCTTCAGAAGTAAGCCAAGCTAAACTAAGACCAAGCTAAAAGACCATGGCTCACAAAATGATCTCAAAGGAGTTAGAAGGAGATACAACAGGAATTCCTAAGGCTGATCAGTGTCAAAACTGAGTTTGGCTGCAGTAATTAAAAACAGTATGGTCACTGAAAAGTTATGCTTGCCCTAGCCAAAGAAATATTGCATAAAACATCTGTACTACATGATGCTACCACAATACTCTATGTATGGCACATACATTTTAGGACTATTTAATAAAAGGGAAAACCAAAACCAAAACAAAAAAAAACAAAACAACAAAAAAGAGGTATTTAATGACCATGTCATTTATATATAAATATTGATGTGTGTACAGATACACATGCATATATACCTATGCATACATATATACATGTGTATATAAACATACACACTTTTATGCAAATGAACTGCCAATAATATGACAGGAAGCTAACTGTTAGTTAAATATTCATACTATTAATCATTGTAATTCCATCAATACGAGACACACTTCTTACCCAGTATATCTGGTAAGGCAATTTTCAGTCTTCTGCTTCTGAGATCCTTTCCAAAGGCGTTATCCTTACTTATGCTCATTGTTGCTGAAGCCACATATTTCCGTATCTTCTGCACTCTTTAAATTGACAGTTCATCTTCCCGGGCCAAGATTATATGACCTGCTTGTTAACCTACTTTGGCTTCAGAGATACAGGTGAATGTGGGAAAGGTTGGGGGAGGTGTTACTCAACCATTAAAACCAGCCACTGCAGTCAGCAGATGCCTGACTACACAACCTCCTGCTTAGGTTATAGTCATACTTGCCACTATCTGTATTCCCCATTTCCAGACTCTGTTGGGGACTACCTGTGAATGAAAGGGATAGAAACTACACTGGCACTCCCTGATGCAGCTTTGCAAAATAACCAGCCAACTGGTTTCCATGAAACATTGTGATGAAAGGGTAAAACCTGGTAGAAACAGGCTCAACGCTCACTGACTTCAGTGGATTTATACTTGTTTACTTTGGAACTCAGTTCAACATCATGTCCTAAACTTGTGTAACTGCAGTAGGGGAAAATGACATTCACTGTCACAGTCTTGTATTTTCAGATGAGAAAGGAATTAATCTCTCTGCTCTGTATATGCAGTCAGGGTTGTCTTTTCCCAGCTTCATCACTCCTGTGCTACATTCCTGCTTGAGAATCGCTATCTCCAAGAGCTGGCAAGAAAACAAGAATTTTATTTTCTAAAGCTTGTCCCATCATATGTGGGATATCACATATTTCCATGAAAAACTTACTTGAGCTTGGAGGCAAACCGATATTTTCCGATGTAAAACCATTTTCTCCCCCAAATCCTTATACAGTTCTCTAATATCAGTTTCAAAGTTATCCTATGAACCAAAATTTCTTTTCAAAAGTAGATTCTTTCCTTCTACACATTTCTGAAACTGTACTGTTCAAACAGCACAAACAAAAACACTCGAACAGCACAAGAGGAAGTTACCTTCTGCATTGCACTCAGGCAGGCCATCGAACCCTAGCATCAAGCTGCCCTCATCATCATACTGTGCGTAGGTGCCTGGAGGGCAGGTAGGGGCTGGTTTCTCCGTGGGTGGTTCAGTTGTGGTTGGTTCAGGAGTGGTGGTGGTAGTTGTTGTCGTTGTTGTGGTGGTTGTTGTCGTTGTTGTGGTAGTTGTTGCGGGTGTTGTGGTAGTTGTAGTAGTTGATGGAGTGGTCGTTTTCTTAATCATTTCAAGACCTATCAGAGGTTTCCCTCCAAGGCTTATTATTGGTTTATCTTGTGCACTTGCTACAGGTTTACTAAATCTGCCGTGACCAAACAAAGGCAATCCATCAGGACTCACCATTGGGGCACCCTTCTCATCTAGGATTGAAGAATAAAGCCCAAAACAAATCTCATTATTAATTCACTCCAGGCTTACAGCATGATATTTAACAGCAGTACATTCCACAAGGGCACTAAGAGTGTGGTCACAGTCTCTTGTAACCAGGTTGACAAGAAAGAGGTTGTTATCCAGGGAAGACCCATGTCTAGGGAAGCTGGCAAATGGTTCAGAAGAATCTCTGACAAACCACAAGGATGATCATTTTTATCAACAGTGCATTAAACATTTCTTGAGAACTCTATGGGGAGATTTTGCTTCACAGTCACTATGTGCAGCCTGCATTTAATCTAAATTAATCCCTTAGTTGTTGATGAAAAATATGATGAATCCATATTCTGCTCTCTAATGTTAAACATATGCAAAAAAAGACCGGGAGAAGCTAGCAAGCTGTTGCCACTGCAAGAGAAGTATGAGCCAAGTTCTAGATGTTGCTAGTATTTATCATAAGCAGTTTAACTTCAGGCACTGAATTTGCATTAAAGAGATCTCTTTAGATGGACTCATACATAACCATCAGTGCCTTTACCGATCACATGTAGCGTTTTTTTATTATTTGTGGTCAACTTCAGAAATAAAATATTTATGGTTGATACAATGCTGTTGATAGCTAATAATCATCTCCACATATAGAAAGCCATACTCAAGGGTCAAACGTTATTTAAGCTCCATTCTTCTCTCCATTCTCACACTGATACAGCTGAAATGTCAGGTCCCACAACAGCTGCTGCCTCAAGAATAATAACTCTTGGCAATCATCAGAGAGACAGACTAATGAAGTGCTAAAGACATAGTCAGAGCAAGCCCTAGGATGACATTTGTTTTGCCCCATCCCCCTAAGATTAGAGAGTACTGTGGTACTGCACAAGTACAATAAAGACTATATTTACCAAGAACAAGTCCTTTTCTATCAAAAAAGTATCAAAATTGATCTTTGAAAGGGTAGTGACATTTTTCAGGAATTCTTAGTTCTGAGTAAGAACGGACTGATTTTTTTAAAAAATATGATCAAGGAATTATGAGCTGAAGTCCTAGAGGCCATTAAAAATAATGATATCCCCTTAACAAAGTTTGTTTTCAAAGAATATCACTAGAGTCAAGAAAGGAGTTAATGTGGGGGCTGAGTTGTGGAGGTCTTTGCCACTAAGAAAGAATGAGTTAGTTAAGAAAGGTTACTAAGAAAAAATACCGTAATTTGGAAATAATTGATCACCAGAGCAACACTGAAAGAGACATTGTTCAGAAAAAAATATCTAAACAATTGAGACTGATGAGATTTAAGGGAAAAACAGTACCCTACAGCTATGTAGCACAGTGATCTTAGATATTCCTAGTGTCTCATGCTAAGGGACAGCCCATCAGCCAGCCGGGATGTCAGGGCAGGCCTGGCACTGCTCAAGCTCCTAGACTCTACTTTACTATTTGCTGTGAGGGGAGAGCATATTTATGAATTCACATAATTGTCACTGGCTGGGCTCATTCTTTACCCAGAAAGCCTAAAGCTACAGAAGGCTCTTAGGAAGCTGCCTTCGGAAGCTGCCAGGCAAAGGGACACTCTAACATGCAGTAGATCCAGCAAACAATCCTTGAAATGCTTCCACCTCCTGGAACAGGTCAATCCGCAGGCCCAGCTCCAAGCAATTATTTTCAGGCTGGACCTTTGCTCCTGCTAAGTCCAGCATTGTGCTGGGTGGCTGCAGAGCAGTTCGTGCCATCATCTCCTGCCTGCAGAAACTTGGAGACTGTATAAACCTCTTCTAATGGATTGGGATTGTGCTCTCCCCAGGTATGCTCATTGCTCATTAGGGTCTGTTACCATGCTCACACAAACCGGTGGGTTTTCTTCTTCTTTAGAAGAAAGCCACTACTTACCAACAATTGTACGTCCATCCCCTCCTAATTTCACTCGTAGAGGGTTGCCTTGGGAATCTTGGAGGTATTTTCCTTCAACATTTAATACTAGCCCTCGGTCAAGATCTACAATCTAAATCAAAAGATGAATTTAAATTCAGCTAACCTGCGAGAATGTTAAATGAAATTTCACAACAAAAGAAATCCTGGAGAAATACAGATTTTAAGTGTGATGTTCAGGAATAGCTACAACACTGATGGAATGACTTTTAAATGTGAGTCACTAATTCATCTAGAAATCTCTGAAAAATCACTGCCTAAGAAGGCAAATCTCCAGAAACTCCAGAGACTCCAGAGCTGCACAACAACCACATTCATATCACCTACTACAGGACTCAGGAGGGCAACTCTATTTTCTTGGGCTACACAACTCTCAAGTTGGATTCCTGTAATACTGATTTGAATATGACCCTGAGTCTTTTTGAAAATGGGATTTAAGAGTAAGTTTAACAACCAGAAAAAAAATATACTAGCCCATTTAGATTAAAACAGCAGTGAAAATAAATTATCTTAGATTTTAACTCGGGTAGGAGACTGATGGAAAGCTTCTGTCTCATAAATCAAACTCATCTGAGTGCCTGGATTGAATTCAAGGGGGTAACTGTAGTAAAAATCCAGTAGCCATTGCTACTTCAACCCAAAATAGCTGAAGTGGATGCTGTTTTAACCTCAGTTAATATTCAGTATTCCATAGAATAAGAAACTACAAAATGTGTTAAGTATTGAGAAGACACTGGGGAAACAACACAGTAGTAGTTTCAAGTTGGCAAGAAAGATGTGTATTTGGCTTTAGGAAATTCTCTGTAGCATGAGAACAATAACTCATGACAGCAGATTGCTTCTGGAGGTCTCCTAGCCGCAGCTGGTGGCACAGATGAAGGTGTGGACTGTCTTGCCTTACAGAATGCTTGTCTAGCAAGACAGAGCAATGTCCTCTTCTCCAACCTCCATTACCTTCGACAGGGAAAGAGGACAGACCTCCATCCCCTCAGGGACCCTTTCAGCTCTCTTTCTGCGGTCTATTTAAATATCCTTGGACATGCCTTTCAAAATGTCTTCCCTTAATATGCTGTCCTTGATGCACCTTTTAATGTTTCTCTACTGCAAGGTAGTAAATTAGAGTGGCTACAAAATGTCTTTATACTCCTCCATTTATTTGTATCACCCACTGTTTTCCATGTGAGTAGCTCCACTGACTTCAGTGAGGCTGGTCACAATCTCATCCTATTCAGTGTTTGGACAAACATGTAGGAAATACCAATTCCTTCCCTACACTGGTTGGTTACAAACTGCTTGGGAAGAATTTTGAAGGATAAGATCTGGGCATTTAGGCACCCAGTGGGGTTTTCCCATTAATGATACCTGAACTCATCTGAAAATATAACTAGAAACATATTTGTACAAACTACAAAACATTTAAAGATATCAGTTTGAAGCCTGTCAACCTAGGAAAGCTATTCTGATGGGCAAGGTGGGCATTTAAAGCATCAAGACACTTGATAAGTAATGCTACATTTCTACACTCCTGTTCATGAGTGCCTTTTGTTTCCTGAAGTGTGTTAGGTGTTGCCAAATACACATTCCACAATAACTATCCCAGCCACCTTGCATTCATACTTCATAGCAGACAAGTCCCGAGCAACTGGGGAGCACAAGTCCCATTGACTCTGAGGGAAAATGCTTCCCTAATGTCTCTATGGCACTAATGTTGTATATGAAAATTCAAACTATTATGCTTTCAACCTGCCATTTATAATGTCCAAAGGATGAAATGCTGTATTTGTCACTAGATTTAAATGTAAGAACACAGGAAACTAAGTGAAACCTCATTTTACATCTTCCTTGACTGAGGGACAGTGCTGGCTTTTATGATAAAGAAAAGTTAAATAAAACAAAAGGCCAAAGAATCTTGAATTTGCAGAGAAAGTCACCCTACCCACTTTGTTCCTTGAGGACCATTGATTATTCTCTGTCCACTTGGTTTTCCATTATTACCAGGTAGTATTTTTCCATTTCCATTTTTTGTTGTAAGATTTGGTCTGCCGTTATAACCTGAAATACAGAAGAAAGCACACTGTCCTGAAGAAAGCTACACATATTACAAATCACAAAATAAAACACACAAAAAAAATGCAATATCTCTCATGAATGCACTGTTAAATACAAGTCTCATGGAGGTATTTTACCTGTACAGGTTACAAAATGATGGTCATTAGTGATTCTTAACTATGTGTAACACTTGCAGATATTCACGGTTTTGTCATTATGAAGTTTCTCACAATTTGTATTCAGCATTCAAAGATTAAATACAATATATAACAGCTTTAATATGATTCTGACTACACATAAAGGCTAGATTCACCAGTATGCTTGGGTTGCCATTTACTTCAGCGAAGATGGAAACGTGGCTTCACTGGTTCTACTCAGATTGTCCATAAGACTGTTTTATGTGAATACTATGGTGCAAAGCAGTCATGGCAGATTTTGTTTGGAAACTATCAGCACCAGGAAACTGACATTTAAAAATGAAATCAAGATTATTAAAACAGTGAACAAATTTAAATGGCTCCCAACACCATAAAATTAAGATAACTTTTTCTGTAACATCCAATATAGATGAAGTCAGTTCCTATGCTGGAAAGCAGATATACAAAGCTTTCTGCCCAAGACAGCTCTTCTAAAGACACCAGCACAGATACAATGGTATTGCTGTTGCCTCATATCACATCACATTAAAATACAGATCAAGCTCAATGTTGGATGAATTTCTGATGATAGAAGAAAATTTTCCAGCTTGGATTTCAGGATTTTCAGTCCTAGCTTAGTGATTTGTTCATACCTGCCAGAAAGCTTCTGAACTGGTTTAGAGCACCCACAGCAAATACAGGCTTGCTACCACAGCAATTAAGATCTGCTTCAAGAAACCCAAGAAACATAGGCCAAATCCTTTGTTTCTGCAAATGTTTAAGCAGCAAAAGAAAAGACTCCTTTTTTTCTAGCTTCAAAACAAGGCCCATCGCACATAGCTACAAGAAACACATGCAGCTGAGAGCTACAAAGGCCGCGGCACTGACCTATAGGCCCTCAAACTCAGAAAAGGCAGTAACAGCCACATTCTAGCTCACAGACTTGCCACCAGGAATTATCAATGAAATTAATAAATATTAAATAAACACTCTTTGACTATTAACTTTCCAATTTCAATTGGTAATGGCACCATTTGGTAAAATGAAGGGCAAGATTTTTAGCAGATGAAGGATCTCGGTCTTCAGGGAGGAGGAACTACCTTCATTTTTTGCATGCCGTGGGCCAATGGAGTTCTGGAAACTTTGTCATCTCTGAAAATCAGAAATTGCACTTAAACTTTCTGCAATACACATCCTCCATAATATTATTTAAGGTTCTCCACTTCTGCTTGAATGTTCTGCAGGCTGGTGAATCTCTATACAGAGTTTAATCTGACTAAAGCCAGTGCAATATCCAGCCGTACTGTACATTGTACAGCAGTAAAACCACCTTAAGTAAGTCATTCTTATCCACATAAAGCACAGAATGCCCTTAATAAAACACTCAAGTAACTCAATATAGTTCTTGAATGCCCATGCACTCGAAGGAGAAAAAATACATTCCTATCTCTAGCAAACCCACTGAGACTGTCTGGGACCACCTTAGGTCTCTCAGGGAATCAGTACATGACAGAGCTTTACTGTTGCCCTACCCATAATCAGAAGACATTTTGACAGAAAGCAAGCCTCTAATCTGGGAATAAATTTCAGTCATAAACATATCAAAAGGCCTGACTCTGTCAAAAGGCCTGAGAAATCCTCAACAGGAGTATTTGACCCTCTACTTAGAAATAAGAGGAAAGTGCTTAAAAAAATACTTAAAGAAAATACTGCATGCCAATACAGACTATGGAAACATCTTACTGCCTTGGGGTAAGCATGGTAGGAGCACATAGCCTCCCAAAGACTTTTTAATAGTCCCTATAAGGAAGAACAATATACCTGAGAAGTCACATTCAGAGTAAAAAAGTTCTTTCAGTGCAAATTCAGTGAAATCATTATTCAATAAGGAGCGGTTATAGCCCCTAATTCTGTTATCTGACCTGCCCAAATAGACCACTTGACTTTTGGAGATCTCTCTGTGGAATGTGAGATCCTGGGTGAATCAGGCTGCAAGATTCTGCACAGATCAGTGCCCTGCAAGACCAAGGGCCTGGGGCACCTCATCACACTTTGCTTAGCTCTCAAGAAGCGGGTGGTCAAGAAGACCACCAAAATTAAAGCTAATACCTTACAAGAAATAAACTACACTCTGAGGAAGAACTTTCCATTTCATCTAATAGCTGATGTTAAGGAAAACTTGGTATAGTGAGATTATTAAAACAAAGACAACATACCTTGCCTATAAGAAGGTCTAACAAATTGTCGTTGGGAAGGGCTCCGTAATCTGGAGTTTAGTAGTCTCTGGCGAGGGGACAGAGTGGAAGAAGAAACTGTTGGAGAAACAGTGTGTGTAGTTGTAGACACAGAGGAACGTGGCCAAACGAAGCTTGGTTTAGATGGAGTATGTTTTTTAGTGGAGTGAGGAGTCCGTGATGCAATAGCTGAGCTGCCTGGTGATTCAGGAGAAGACATTTTTAATGCTGGAGTTTCTTCCTTCTCTTCTTCTTCAGATCTTACTTTGTGAGGTAGAAGAGTGTCCATAGATTTCCTTCTGTTGCTAGCAGTGTCATCATATGTGTTTTTGTTACCTCTAGAAACAGAAGGTGACCATTTTGCTGCCAAAGGTGATGTGGATTTCTCCTCTGATTCTTTCTGATCATATTCACTATAATAATCATCCTCTTCATTAGAACTTGACTGACGAGATTTAGATGAAGAGAATGAAGGAACTTTTTGAGGAAGTTCAAGTTTGGATAATCTTGATGGCAACAGGCCATAATTTTTCTCCGCTTGGGGCACTGTTCTTGTAGCAACCCTTGAACGAGTAGGTAATGAAGGACGGGTTTGTCTCAGAGAAGGGGATGACAACCTTGGATTATAATGGTTGTCCTTTACTGTATCACTGGAAGAACTGGAGTCTGGCTGAGTAAGTTTTGATTTGTAGGATGGTGCCTGAGACCCTGATTGCTGTTGCTTTAATAAACTTGAGCTTCCCTGAGAGAAAGAGGCAGGTAATCCTCTAGAAGGGGAGACCTCCTTAGGAGACACAGACCGGGTGCTTGCTCTGTCCCTACCTTCTCCCACATCCTCATCCTCATTTTCCTGCAATTCTTCATTACTCTGAGATGCGACGGGAGATGGAAGACGCCGTCCCCTAGAATGAAGTAAGGACGGGCTGGTTTGTGCCCTCTGAGGAGCCTCTGAACGGGAGCTCTTCTGTGATGGAAAATGAGAGGGATATGCCTTTTTAGGCAAAGACAAACTTGGCTTTGATTGAGCAAGAGTTTCTCTTACCTCTTGGCTGTCCTGCTCCGCAGGCTTATGTCTGGAAAGAGACGACTGCAAAGGAGAATGCTTTTCTGGAGCAGCTGCTCTACTGTGATGTTCTTCTGAGTCAGATTGTGGTGACTTTTCACCATGTGTGTCTCTGAAGTCAGAATTGGAATCTATCATCTCAGGATTTCGTTTCTTAGAATAGATTGCTGGAGAAGACTGCCTGGAAGTGGATAGAGAAGGATTGCGTGCAAAGGCTGGAGACAAGGACTTTTCGTCTTGTGAGCCCTCCCTATTCTTATCACCATCCTTTCCCTCAGATTTGGCACTGAAGGACTGAGAGTGAGGTGAAGTGTGACCAGAAACAGCAGACTTTGATGAGGCTGCCACAGCAGCTAATTTTGAATCCTTCCACAGGTGAGAACTGGAGGTTGAAGGAAGCCTTGTTTGCTGTGACCTAGAACTGGACTGTTCTGCTCTGCCCTCTGCTTCTTCACTGTCATGCTCAGCATAACTATCATGAGCAAGATCATTATTTTTGGCAGGGAGAACATGGGAAGAGGTTTTAGGAGAAGGAATATTAGTGTTGCTTTGCCTCAGTTGCTTTGTTTCATTATCTGTGTACTTCGGAACAGAAGAGGCAGAAGAGTGCTGTGTCGAGGATGGTAGCAGTGCCAGTGGCTCACGTTTACCTGTGCTTGTCTGTTGTGAGCCCTCCGATGCACGAGTTCGAACAGGGAACCGTCCCGATGCAAGAACAGGGTGGATCGGCCGACTGGGGGGCAAAGGTCTAATGTTTCTCTGAACCTGGGCTTTTGGTGGTGCTGTTGTAGCTTCATGGGAGGAATCATGATCATCTGTCACTTCAGTGGATTGGAGATCAGGTTCCAACTCACTTGCCTTTCTAGAAGGTAACTGAGATTTACTCAGGACTCCTCCTCCGGCCAAGAGTTTATTCTTATATTCAGAAAGCAGACTCTTTTTATCACTAACACCAGATGAACCAGCACTTCCAGGTTTTTTAGCCTTTGAATTATCTTGAATACTTGCGTGTTGCTGAGCTATTGAATCCTCCTGAGCAGCTGTGGTAGGGAAGAAAAAAAAAGACACTCTTTATTCATAACAACAGATGAAGCACAAAAACTGCAAAAGTAGAGAAGGCAGTGAGGTAGCAAAAAGCAGGTTACATAAGAGAATACGGGACATAATTCTTTCTGTATTAACCAACTTCTATGGAATTGTTATAACTTGTGTAAAACAGGGCAATCAAAATATCTGAAATGAGGGGGAGCAGCAGCCTATCTGTGGAACCAAATCCTAGCAGAGCTTATTCACGTTCATGGTTTGAGGATGTATTACCGCATCTGACAATGCAGCCCACATTTTTAGTTAACTCTGTAAATTCTCTATCCCCAAAACAGTATCTTTCTGCAAGAAGCAAGAGCAAGAAGTCCAAATGAGGTCTAAGAAAAGTAAATGACTAACATTGAAAAGTAGAAATAGCCAGGAATAGTGCAAGTAAAGAAACAAAATATGGTTTTATTTGGACTTGGGATAACAAAACCACATGACATATGCATGCCGCACACCATGAAATAGGGTATGATAACAATTTATTCAAAATGTTGAAATATCCATTAAATGACCTTTTAACTGCTGCAGAGCAATGAATGCTTATCTGCAAGCACTTCTTTGGACAATACAGTCAGGAAATGCTATCAGAAACAGTTTTAAGGAAGCAAAATTGCACTGGTTAGACGGAGCACAGAGGAAACTAAGAAAGGTGAGTAAGAACAAGCATAACTGGGACCAAGACAAGAATGGACAAACTAAGGCCATGACGCTTACCTGCTGGGATAGCAACACTGAAGGCTTTAGACTGAGGACCTTGTCCCCTCCTGTTTGCTGCACGAATTTTGAAAATATAGCGCTCTCCAGCCTGCAGACCATCAATTATGGCTGATGTTGTAGCTCCAGAGTAGGTGATGGACTTTGCTCCAAATGGCTTGAGAGCCGGGGCGTATGAAAGAATGTATTCTGAAATGATTTGGCAGACGGTTGGAAGGAGGAAACTGAAAACAGTCCTGTTTCCAGCGGACAGACTGTATGGGTAGGATGAATTAGAACGTGCATTACTAAAATTAATACACTATCAATGCACGTCAAGTCAACAGCTGGAGTATAAAGACATGAAATATGTATTAATAAGTTGAATAAACATTCTCTCATTTTAATAGACAGAAGCATGCCATGACAATGAGCTAAATACCAAGACTTTAACTATACCTTTCTCACAATACAAAGGCAACAGTTCTGACCAGCAGGAAGAGCCACCACCAAGAGCCCCAACAATGACCATAAGAAGTTACAGCACCAGCAGTGGCGGGCAGTTTGGCTTGCTACACTACAAGACCACTTTTTCTTATTATGACTGTTGGAGTGTGAACAGATTTTAAGATTTTCCCAGGGAAATAAAAGTTTAGAACCTACTGATTAGTAATGAAGGTATTTACAAATGACAACACATGATCCAGAGACTGTTCTTCCAAAATATCACTTGCTCCAAAGACGGATAAAACACAATTGTGTTACTGGCAGCAACTATGTCCACAGCAAACAAGAATGTTAAAAATCCTTCTTTCCCACAGAAGCTACTTGGAAGAAGATCAAAATAGCATATTCACATAATTAACTTTCAAGACATCAGTATTAAAATCAGGTGACATTTTTAACAAAGATTTGACACAGATCTGATTACACTACATTTTCAGACTCCAGTCATGCAAAGCAGCTCTGCCAATCCGCTCTACGAAGACTCCACAAGCATTAAGGGTCCATGTACTCACTCCTAAGCAGTGTGGGAGCATGACGGGCATCCCCATGAAAACACAAAGCGCTTACTTCATGCATGTGAACTGCAGTCCAAAATAAATGTTTTCAGCTTAGCCTTTGATTAAGTGGATTTCAGATTGTATTTTAATTGTGAACTACAGACTGGTAGGTAAAATTCATGCCTTGATAATTTAACGTTGTTCCCTAAAAAGTACTTTCACCGGGAAATAATGACACTGCATATACTAAATGGTAGCAATCTGGACACATCCATCCAAGAAAATTAAAATTTTACCTGTCAAAATTTTACCTGTGCTTACTAACTATATCAGGGCATGTGCCACTGCAGACAGAGCAAGGCAAGGCCTTGTGGCTACTTAAGATGCTCACCCTGCTCTCACATCTCAATTCAGGATGAGAGTGGTACCTACACATTCTAACAGCTTTCAACATTGGGGGAAATTTCACTTTAATCAAAATAACTGTAAGCATGAAGAAGTGTTTTCCCACTACATGCTTATAGGGATGTATCTTAGAATGTAAGTAACATTTTAGTGACATGCAGGCTTCCTTTTCTTTTAAATCCCCTGTAAGAGGCACTGACACCAGCCACAAACAGGATTTTGAAAATAAATTTCAAGGATTGCCACTTTCCTGTCATCGACCAACAACAAAAAATTCTAGAACATAACAACAACATTAAAACAGGAAAGTTATTTTTTTCTTCTGAAAACAATCTGTACTCATTTCATTAAGAAATAAGCCAAGTACAAGTCATCGAAACCAAGAATCACCATTTTTTACATGCAAATGGATACTGATCAGAAAAATAAATGAATAAATAAATAAATAAAATGTATGAGAAGGCATGCGGAATTTTGTTTTCTGTGTTTCTTGTTTTGTTTTAAGATATATAATTCTATTCAGTATGACATATGATGGGTAGACCAGAGTGAATTTTATTTGCATAGGCATTGGTGTTAATTGTGGTAGCTTTCAAATGGCTATTAGAGGACAATTTAAGGGCAGGTTTGAAAAACAAATGGAAAAAAACACAAAAATTCCCTATTGCAATTGCCATCAATAGTACTTATGAAGTGCTAATTCACAGGTTTTATTTAGCCATTATACATCTCATTTGTGCCATTTATTTCATTTAAAAAAATAAGACTTCTCCTGTTATACTTCATTTTCCAAAAAAACAAAGAAAAAAAAATCTCATAACAATGTATGAGACATATATGTATTTTCAAGTGTCTTTAGAACAACTGTTCTGGAGAAATCATCTACAAAACAGTAGACATATCTGGACAAAGGGTTACAGAATGCTCAAAATTAGGAGCAGATTTTAAATTTCAGATAATGTCCTTGAACAACCCTACTTTAAGAAATAATTCTTGGACCTGACTGCAACTCCATTGAAACAACTGGCAAAACTCCTACTTCAAAGTGGAAAAAATTCCACCACTTTCCCGACGAACGCATAAAGCAGGTCTTTTATGCTGACACAGCACACCTCCCTCTTCACAGCAGTGTCTTGTTAAATCCTGGGTTCCTATAGTGCTGAGGAGGCACCTTCAGAAAGTTGTGTGACCTCAGAACCCAATCCTATCATTTGCAGAAGAATGTGAGGAACCAGTTAACCTGCCTGTTCATTTCTTGGGGGGAAAAGAAAAAAATCAAGGAAGATTTCTAAATCTTATGCAAGTATTCTGCCACTGACAAATTAGTAATATGGCCATATATGACAATGCTACACATGTGAAATGTTGAAATCACTACTGGTGTTTTTTCTTAAGAAGAGGCTTTCATTACATGACAAAATAGAAAGACAACAAAAACATAAGCCATTCACTTTCTTGGCAGCTACTCAACTTTTCCTAATTTACTTCTTCACCTAACTTTCATAAAACCTTTGGGAAACTTCCTTCTGGAGCTTCACTTCAACCTGCTTATAAGGACAGAGAAAATACACATCCATGGCAGCCCAGGAAGTATCCTGGGCACAAGGCAGCGGTTTGCCAACAGCACAGTGGAGAAGCTGAAGCTGGGCTGGAGATAAGACAGATCTTGCTCTGGTGCAAGTCTTTAACACAGTCATGGCATAGTCTGCAATGCTGTGTGGACAAACCCATACTCATTCCAGCTTCCTGCAAGGTGACAGTCTCAAGAACAGCTCCCAGTGAGGGTTAAAAAAATGATGACGATAACTTACCTTTGACTTTTCCTTCACTCTCTGGAAGAGCATCCCAGGAGGCGGCGACAGAGGTCGGTTTGCCTTTTAATGGCCAAACATCCAAATTTTCAGGTGCACTGGCAGGAGCTGTGAAACAGCCACAGGCAAAAGAGGCAGCTAAGAAATGCCTACTCACATGGCATATACTTCTTGCTCCTCCTTCTCATTGTAGAACTTTCTGTATGACCATTTCAAAGATAAAAATTGAAATATACAAATGGCTCAGGTCCACGTGTGCCTATGTTATCTCTCTGTACAAGGTTCCCATCGTGAATTTTTCCTGTACACTGCTGGGGACAGGCTGTCTGTACAAGAACGCTACTATGGCTTAGCTGAGTGTGAAGCTCATGTAATTTGGTTGTTGCAGACTACTTCTCTTCACTGTACCAAAACTTGCGTCTTCTCAGTGGTAGAGACAGAATTTAGAAATTACCAGTATTTAGCCCCAGAAATACCTATATCAATCTCTCACCTGCTCTAACTCTGCCATAATAGCAGCCGTGGAGATGCTCACCAAGGTCTGCTCTAGGGAAACAGGCAGTAGCACCAAGGCTGTTTTCGTTTTTCTGCTTCTCCTGGCTATGCCTTGAGCCAGCTGTATTTTGCAACTTAAATCCTCAAAATTTGCATTGCATCAAAGATCTCTTTAATACATACCCGCTTCTGGGGTCCGCTGATAAACAGACACGCTCCACTTGCCTTCCTTTTCTCCCTCCAAGATTTGGACTGCAAATTCATACATGGTATCCGGCAGCAGACTCTCCACCAGCGCCCGCCGGTGAGGTACCCGCTTGTAATCCCACCTTGCTGATTCCCCCTTTTCCCGATAACGAACATTGTACTGCCTGGGATTAGAAACACAGGAGGTAAAAAGTCACTCTGCAAAACTAACAGCATTAGTAGAATCAGGCAGGTTGTTTTTGCCTTGGCTAACCTCCTGCAAAGGGAATGGTGAACAGCGACAAGTGAAGCCTACAGTATTGACTTTGGCATAAGAATTGCTCTTTAAAAGCAGAAACACACAAAAAAAAATGCTATGGCCCAACTGTTACACAGACCTCTAAGTACTAGAGGTCAGAGTGAGATCCAGTGGGGTGAAGAGGTTAAACGGTCCCATATTTACCCATATCAGGTTTCTAACTACCAGCCACAGGAATGGAAAGGGATATGCAAATTTCTACCTTTTATTGTGTTCTCAGCTAAATTATTCCAATAATGAACTATTAATAAATAAATGCAAACCAATCAGTAGTCAGTTTAAAGCAGCTCATGTATAGCATGTATTTACAAAATCATACAGCAACAGAATAGCTGAGACTGGAAGTGACCTCTGGTGATCTAGTCCAACCCCCACTGCTCAAGCAACTGCATGTTGCCTGGTATCATATCCAGATAGCTTTTGAGAATCTCCAAGCATGATGATTCCCAAACCTCTCTGGGAAACCTGTTACAGTGCTTCCTATTGCTGTGCACCACTGAAAAGACTCTGGCCCTATCCTCTTCAGACCCTCTCTTCAGATACTTATACACATTGATGAGATCTCCCCTCAGTCTTCCCCATTCTGAACAACCCCAGCTTTTGCAGCCTTTGCTCACAGGAGAGATGCTTCAGCCCCTTCAGCATCTAAGGAGTCCTTTGCAAGCCTTGCTTCAGCAGCTCCGTGTCTCTACTGTGAAGCCCAGCACTGGATCCAGCTCTCCAGTGGTGGCCTCACCAGGACTGCCTCACCTCCCTCGACCTGCTGGCAACACCCTTCCTAATGTACTCCAGGACAACACTGGCCTTCTTAGCCACAAGAGCAAGCATTGGGCTAATTACCTATTTGCTGCAACCCTCTTCTGTTTTTCATACAGAGGGTCTGTCCAAACCACGAGCACAGACTGAGAGGACATAACTCGAACACTTATGTCTTGTGCCACCTCCACCTCTTCCTCCTCTGAAATAGCAGGAAAGCAAAGGAAAATAGCAAGTCAATAACAAGAACACTGGACATCTGTGTAAAAAGTAATCATCTTCCCCTGATGTTTTAAAAGGCACACAGCACGGATGTGTAACAAAGATGATGGCAATTCCTGGAAAATGTACATTTCTGAGCATTTGAAATGTGTTGTTTGAATTCAGCTTTTATGTTCTTTATGGTATACAGGACAGACAAAAAAATAAGAAGTTCTAAAAGGAAGAAATACAGTCATTGAAGGAAATCATTGAATCACTGAAAATGCAATCACTGCATTCATCGAATCATTTTGAAATTATCGGACTAGTTTTGCAAACATTTCTACGAAACTTTAAACTGAAGTTAAACTAATTTGATTTTCTGACGTATTTTAATTTTGGTGAAGTTTGATTTTCTATCTGTTCATTACAGTTACTCCAGTTATTTCTGCGCTAGGGACTTCCTATGAAGGAGATTTATTACTCTTCTTATTAATGTGACAATGACTATTCCCAAATATCTAAAGATACAGAATACATAGGGTGCAATGTCCCTGTCCCATCTTAGAGAAGAACAGTATTATAAAAATGATGAAACCTCAGGAAAGGGATCAGTATACTCTGGAGTATGCTGCAGCATCATTTTTATGCACTGGAGAAGGGCTAGACAAGCTGCAGGGTCTAGCATTTGTCACATAGCTGCTCTACTAGATGTGGGGGTAAGGAAAAGCATTTCCTTGTGATTTAAAGTAGAAAACTCTTACCACTTGGACTACAGGAGGTATAAGGTACAAACTTTTCTCTGTTTTCAGCTCAAATAAAATTCCAAGATACAAAGCTTGTGTTGTCCCTTCCACAGTCCACAGTGTGCTTACACAGCACACTTCACAGGTATCAAGTTTGCACTTGTTTGATTTTTCTCTTTGTATATTTTCCATGATATTTCTAAGTTTCATTGTATCAAATTAATGTATGACTGACAGTTCCCAATTAGGTATTCTTCATCTGTGTCAAAACATTTGAAACCCTCTATAACCCCTGTAATATTCTTGTTGTAAGTGTGAGATGGTGACGCAGGCAGGGAGATGACTGAGCCTCGTGGATCCTTTTTAACCTCCATTACAGTGTACAGCATTTTGTTTCCAAAGTAAGAGACAGTTTCTGCTGCCCAGACTCAACTACCTGCAGATCAACCCCCCCATGATACAGGGCAGAGACTTGGCAAAGATGTACACGGTTCCGGAAGCCCTGGCGCTGATCCTGACTGACTCCTCTCCTGTGGTCACTGCAGTGCATTAGGTCTGCCAAGAGGAGGAGATTAATATATATATGTACATATACACAACAACCAAACAAACAACCATGTTGCGTTCAGTTTTATTAAGTCCTACTTGAGTTAGAGCAGCCATCAGAGACATCCAGCAGGCCCTGTGGTCCACAGAGAAACACCTAGTGGGTCTTGCCCCAGAGAACTTAGTCCAAAATCCCAGAGCTAGCTTTTTTCATTTAGATGGTCCCATGACTTGATGACAGATGTGAAAGAAACATACCTGTGACCTTCCTCTTAATTAAAGATGACCTATATACAGGTTGACTCCGTCCTTGGGAGTTTCTTGATGGCAGTGAAACCACATGAACTGATTCAGAGGCTGTACGTGTGAGAAAAAAAACAGTAGGCTTTTCTGTAACCTTTTTCATAGCAAACAAAAATTCATAGCAAAAAATTTACATTTCTTTTCAGGCAAAAGTCTGTTTTATTCCTTTTTTGTGATAAAAAAGAAGGTTCTCAGAAAGGTAACTTACTTGGATTCATGGTATCTATCTCAGAGATTTGAATTTGCATGCAGCAAGAACAATAGATCTCACATTTTAGAAGTAGAAAAGCACATTATTAACAACAACAAAAAAAAAGAGTCTATTACTGTAGGTCTGAGTATCTCCCGTGATAGTTTCTTCATTATTTAACAATATACTTGTTCTCTCTCTTGGAAAAAAAGTAGCATAAAAGCAATGAAAACAAGAAGTAGGTGTTTCAAAATATGTTACATAGTATTTCTCATCAAGATTAAGTACTTTATTAAACTCTCACTAAAAGTGGCCACAAGATTTCCATTGACTGCATTGATCCCTGGGCATCACGGCATCTCCAACTCTGCACAGCAGTAGCACACACAGAGCATAAAGTGTATGGGGGAAGTTTCTTGCACATACTCATGAGGGGCCAGGCTTTGGGAGTCCTTTGGGAGTTGAGGAGGAGGAAGAACAGGAGGCAGCAGGAGGCAGCAGCTGAGCAGGACACCTCTGGGTCTGTCCCCCTGCATATGGGAACAGGACAGCATCATCTGTGTCTGTACCATATCAGGACCATTTAGTTTCATGCTGACAGACACCCTTTATAGCTACTGGAAAGTGCTGTCCAGCTGCCGGACAGCAGACACTGCTGAAGAAACTCAGAGCACAAGCAACAGCAGAAGAAGCAGGAAACAGAAACAAGGCCACCATGGAGAGCCTAAGGCCACCATGGAGAGCCTGAGAACATAGAGGGTACTGGTTTTCCAACAAAAAATCTACACGGATGTGGAAGAACTGGCAGTCACCATATGCCTCTTTCCAGGGATGATCATTGCATAGAAAGATGAAAAAGTGAAGGAATACTAGAAAAGGAATAAAAAATGAGTCAGAGATTTGTGTTAGGAAAAGTTTTGGAACTCTGGACTAAATGATAAAGAGGACTAAAGACTTTTTTCTTTCTGGCCAAATTGAGATAAAGATTTTATTTTTATACAAGAAGCAGAAGAAGAAATAGATACATTTCAAGACCAGGAACTCTGGCAGCCACATGTAATTTTGGAATCACCATTCATTTTATAATCTAAGACCAGACCACCCGCGGGATGAGCTTCCAGCTTATATGAGAGATTTGGGGGGAAACACGTTTAACCTTAAGCAAATGCACCCAAACAGCACAAAGGAAATGAAGCTTCTAGGGAAAAGATCCAAATAATGCTCAGGAGTGGACACCTATTGCTCAGAGCAGGCTAGAGAAATTTAGGCAGCCAAAAAGAAACAGAACAGCCAGTGAGACATGGGGATGACACAAACAGCAGAGAGGGAAATGCTCAGCCTCTAAGGAAACAGAACTGCTGCAGTTAGCTGAGAAATTCTTTAAACACATGACGACACCCAGGGCACAAGTGTAAATCACTACAGCATGGTGGAAAGAGGGAAAACATAGAAGAGGCCAACTTGACTAACACAGGAGCTCTTAATAGCCTGGAATTCAACGCTCAAGCACAGAGTCTACGAAACCATAATGTAGGATCTATGATTGGCAAGCAGCAACAAGGGATGAAAGATGTGCTTTTTGCCTGGAGAGCATCCTTGTGAGCAACTGTACATGAAACGATACCGAACCAACTGATGGACCCATGGGCAAGGGTAGCCTGCCATCAGCTGAACTACACGGCACGGGGGAATTTGGCTTACCCAGCTTTTTTGCTTCCTGGTTCTGTCGCTCCTGCGGCAGCGGAGCGTAGCTCATCCTTCGGCTGCTCTCTCCAAACCCACGGAGGTAACCCTGGGATCTGCTGCGTGGACCCCGGAAGCCTGCTCCATATGGTGGTTTCCACCGAAAAAATGACCTGCCGTTTGGGGACTGGGCACGTGCTCTCAGAGCTCTGCTTGGCATGTCCTTCTCTTAAAGAATAAAAGCAAACACACAAAGTGCATCATGATTATTATGAAGCATGTGGCATGTATAGCAGTTAATACTTAAGTCTGTTGCAAGCTCATTTATGAAATAACACAAGAATAAAAGGCATAATTTTATACCTCTTTAATAAGAGGTATATATATATTATATTTTATATATATATTTATATATATGTTTTATATATTTTATATATATTTAATATATATATATTTAATAATAATAACCTACTGTATAGTCCAACAAGTTTTCCAAGTGGGATATACAATACTCTATAGCTTCTTTCCAAGGCACTTTAGACAGACTGGCGCAAGGCACACGAAGTGAAAACACACCATGATATAAGGATGCTTGCCAGAAACTGTGGATGTCCTGCAGCTTTCCTGTTTCATCTTTTCCCTTTTTCTTAATCCCCTTTCCATAGTACAGGCATACCAGTACACTGCTTTTTGGCAAGTGCTAAAGGTCACTGTAAAATGAAGCACAGAACTATACCTCTATTTTTAAACTTTCATTTAGAAAGTGATCTACATTAAAAGCAGGTTCAATTCTCCTAATCCATCACTAATGGTTCTGCTTACTGACAGCCTCACGTTTAACAGGTCTGTCTGTACATGCTTCAACTCTAGACTTTTAAAGTTCAGAATAACAAGCTCCCATTATACAACGCCTTGAGCATCCAGCACTGCAGAAGGTTACCTTGCACAAGTCATTTGCTTTTACATTTGCTGATAAATTAGCATCTCTCTTTTACAAAGCAAGACTGATGCAAAGATAATTCAAGTAACTCATCTGCTTGCTCTGAATAGCTTTTCCAGTTTCTGTGCTGCTCTCCATCATGTACGAACTGTATCACACTAAGGTGCAGGCTGCAAGTAAAAACAGGTAGAAGCAGGAGGAAGAAGGGCACTCACTGCATCAGCTATGACAGATATCTCCCAGGCCCCCACTACAAGTGATGAGATGAAAAGTGTCAATCAGCAAGCACTGATCAGTCACCAAGTCAAAAAAGGGGTCACGGTGAAGAAGAAATGTCTTTACACTTGGCACTCAAAAGCAGGACTCCCTCATTCTCTCTGGGCAATGTCATCCCAAGGCTGCATGAGTTGCCTGCACAGAGCTTAGGCACTGTGGTGAAACCCTCCCACTCACTGCCTAGGCTGCTTATTGCAACTGCAGCAATGCTTATGTTCAAAAGAGTAGAAACAGTCACAGATGGAAACACCTGCCAGCCACAGAGACCCTGGCAGAGTGCAAGAAACCTTGGCCATGGTGACCTAGCCATGGGAGACGTCTCTGCCAGGCCCTCTGCGCCAGGTGAGCCTGTGCAGAGCAGATCCCTTTTTCAACACCAGATCAGGAGCTCGTATCTATTCGGGGCAGTGCTTGAACACGCATTTGACTTTAAGAACGTACTTATGTCTGCATGTCCTTATGCATGGTGAAAACAGGTCATCTTTAGTATTCCAGCCTAATGGCAGCTCCTTCTTGAATCAAGCTGTCCTTCACAAGCCCTGGGTCTTGATCTGTTGACAGGGCTGCACAGGAAGAGTGGTAAAGCACTGGAACAGGGTGTCCAGGGAAGTGGTGGAATCACCATCCCTGGCAGTGTTCAAGAAATGTGTAGAAGAGGCGCTTAGGGACATGGTTAAGCGGGCATGGTGTTGAAGGGCTTAACGGTTGGGCTGAAGGATCTTGAAGATCTTTTCCAACAATAATGATTCTATTATTCTTTCATCCTTCCACTAAATCTTCTTCTGTTAAATTATCCTTTGGAAGAGACTATAGAGATTCTCAAAGATGCCCTTGAGAATCTGATGAAAAATGTTGAGTTTCAGTACTGGTAGGACATATAACATAGCCAGAGAAACAGTACCCTCCCTAGGAGCTCCAATTTTCTACTGAAACACTAGGCAGAAGCTCAGGGAAGGGCAAACCTTGTCTTTATATTTTGCCCTCAGAGAGACAGATCATCACTTTAAATGTGTGGACTTCAGCAGTTTCTCTCTTCCGGTTACTCCTTGTTACTCCATGAAAACAAATCATCTACAAACCCTGATCAATTAGCAAATTAAGACAGGTTTACAGATGCAAAAACATCTGGATGGATGTTTTATAAACAATACAATACTTTTTGATACACAAGAAGTAGGGTTCTTCCTGTTTTCCAAGGAACATAAGCATGCACCCAATCTCTAGTCTTTTTTTGCTCTCCTGAGCAGCTGCTTAATACAGGTTTCAAAAGTCTACTAGTTACTGTTGACACAGGTATCTACCTTCTACCTGCAGTATCACCATGGGAACTAGAAAGCAGACAAAATTCGAGCTGTAAGAGTTCCAGAGCTCTTGTCCAACCTCCTGCTCGAAGAGGAACTACCACCAACACACAGCAAGGCCAGCTCTGACTTTGCCAAGCTGATACTCCATGGATGGAGATCATGTGGCCGCTCTGTGGACCTGCTCCAGGACCTCTCCCACCTCACCAGCCTCTGAGGGTAAAGTTTTCCTAACGGCCGGCCCAAATCTCACCCTTTTTGCACTACCTGCCACCAGCAGGGGCAGCTGGCTCTGACTTCACACCTCTCCAACAAGGCTGCTGTGGAACCTCTCCTCACCTTCCTTTGCCAGCGGTACCCCCAGCCCTGGGCAGAGAGGCACAGGAACCTCCTTCGACCCGTGGCCACACTCTCCCCAGCGCACGGTGCTGCCTCTGCAAGGAGCTCGCGGGCTCAGCGTGGCAGGAAGTGAAGCTGCAGTCGATCAGCTCTGCTTTACCAAAGTCACAGCTTTCCAACTGGAATAGCAATAAAGACTTGTCAGGGACAAAGGATACAAAAGGAACCAACCCAGCCAGAAAGCCATATGGAAAGTATTCAGCTTAAAACAAATGTGGCTTTAGGCAAAATAAATTTATCGACTCTAACGCTGAATGAAGAGGACTGGCCGAACTACGATTTGAAAAACAGGACTTTTGATTACTGTCCTTGTTGTAGCACCATGCTTTACTGCACACTGCTCCTGCTTCATTAATTCACTTTGTCTTCGTGCTTACTTACTGCAGTTTGATCTCAGGTGCACATTCATGTGCTAGATGAGAATCTGGACATGGCAAGATCTGAATTTGCTCAAGATGTAGCAGATTTTGTGCCATGTTGAGCTAAAGCAAAAAAATAAAAAAAAAGTCTCTTGAAAAATTGAGGTGTCACTTCCACCTTAGCTTAAGGGAGATGAAGAAAAGTCCAAGAAAAGGAGAAGCTGAAACAAGTGATATGAAAGTTAGTGAAAGAACTACTGTAATAACATTAAAGGTGACACAGAAACAGGAACAGAAATGGTAATCTGATATGGACTGGAAGGAAACAGAGAGCTGAAATTGAGAAAAAGGTAAGGGCTAAGCAAGATGAATGGAAGTGAGAGACAGATAAGACTATGCAGAGCTGGAGCCACTGGGAGGATTCTAAGCTTCATCCACTTCCTCCAGCCTCTTCCAAACAGGTGAATGTCATAAAAATTGCTTCACTTAAGCACAAATACTCACCAGATACACACATACACCAACCTTCACCAATGGAAGGACTCAACATGTAAACTAAACCCCACAACTAGCCCACCTCTCACTTCGCAGGATGAGCAAGTTGCATTACTCCTCACTCTGAACTCCAATACCACAACTGCGTCCAGTCCCGGTGAGCTCAACCCAGCCAGCTGAGCCTGGGACACAGTGTCCTTTTAGGGGCCCTCAGCACTGGGAGAGGTTTCCAATACTTCCCTGAGCTGCAGTCTGATCTGACCGTTCATCTCTTCACAGATCTCTCGCAATGGTCTGAACTTTAGCAGGCTGCTTGGATCCTCAGAGAAAGATGGTCCTAACAGGTCCCAAGACAAGCTTTCAGAGGAGCATGAAAATTGCACAACTGACAACTATTACAGTGCCTGTGGCCCTCAACAGTTATCATCCGATGAAAGACATTAGAGTCAATGCTTTTTAAAACCATTCCAGATTCCAGCTGTCTGTTTCCCATCTAACACCTACTTTGGCACCTCAGGAAGTCAGCTGGACTTCAGCAAATTCTGGATGAGGTCCCAAAACAGTAGCAATGAAAAGGCTGCATCTTCAAACCCATTCACTCCCAACCCTTTTTCTTTCCTAGAAAATATTAGGATCAACAATCAAGTGTTTAGCAGAACTGAAGATTGATTCTTCTTTGCTTCCTATTTGCTTCTTTTGATATGGTTAAGTTTTTCAGTATTGGCTCCAAAATGAATTTAACAATTCTATGGACCTGCACTCTAGATAAAATAAATCAACCTGGTTATATCTTAAGACACCATCTAAAGAACTACCTGCAATTGCAGTAAAACTAAATCCTTTTCTATATTCAGGGTAGCGAGGGGGAGTTGGAGTTACTCCCTTCTGCTCTCTTCAGTGTAGAAATCCAACATTAGCTATAGCTGCAGGAATTTGTGTATAGTATCTTGATCCCAAAAATGCAGTGCTGATTAAAGCCTTGGTATGGGATTTTCATCGTTGAAATGTCCACTAATAATGTCAAAGTTTCTGTGTGTGTCAGGACTGTGGGAGAACATTTTATAAATGATGCAAGTTCAGAGCCTGAGGTCTAAGTTTAGGATAAAAAATACTCTAAACAACCACACAAGGAGACAGCTTGCACTTGCCAAATCACACAGACTCTTCAGAGGGCCTCATCAATTATCTAGCAAAGGAAAAAACAAATTAGCTACCAAAGAAAAGGAAAGTAATGACCCCTTGTTATCAATCCATAATTATGGGGAATATTTCCCAGCCAATCAAAGCCTTTTAAGATATAATTTTCACAAGTCATAGAAATCTGAGGTCACATTATCAGGGACTGTCAATTCACCACCACAATTCTAGGTTCTAAATGTTTCCTTTTTCCTTCTCTAGTCATCAAAAAACTTTTCTGCATTTTCCTCCTATGTGTCATTACTTTAGGACTGGAAAATTGGACCTATAAAATGTGTTCTGCTGCAAAGAGAACACACATTTGGCAAATAGTCTGTAGACAACATCCATATAGCCTATCAAAATCTAACCAAGCTCTCCTTTTACTCAGGAGGCTAAGCACAGTAACCCCATCATGGAAAAATGGTCCAAGCATGGAACGGCTTGAAGAGACAAGTTGTACTTGCTTAGAGATCATAGAATCATAGAATGCCTGAGGTTGGAAGGGACCTCTAGAGGTCATCTAGTCCAACCCCCCTGCACACGCAGGGCCACCTAGAGCACATGGCACAGGAAATAATAAGCATATCACAAACTGATCAAACGCACTCATCAAAAAATATCAAAAACACCAATCAGCAAATGAAAACTGGGCAGGGTAGCTTGCCAAAAATCATCATAGCCCACACTGCAACAGAAAAAGGTGGAGGGGATGATTTATAAGGAAGTTCTAGGCATCAAATGAGACTGACACTATACCCTGGATCTGAAACTAATGCTCTTGTACAAAAAAAAAAAAAAACTTTTTTATCCTAGTTTGAAATACATTATGGGAAAAAAGGTGCATCTGAACAAGGAAAATTCTGTCAAACAGCCAGGCGTCTAAAGCTCTGTAATCCTTTGTATAGCTTCCAATCAAGTTGCTATTCATCAGAAACAAAAGCAAAATTGCATTTTACCATTCCACAGAGCCACACCAGAAAGAGAACAGTCTACCTTTCTGGGCCAGCAATCCACGAAGAGGTGGCAGCTTTGTCCCTTACTTTCAAGTATTCTCACTGTTAGCCACCTTCACACAGCTATCCCAAAGCCACATCGACAGAAAGGAAAATAACAAGAGGACAGACAAAACACTGTAAGAAGATACTTGTTTTCCACCCAAAAATTAAATGCACCGTGTCACTCTGGCAAAATTTTAATGGATTTTCTCTTTAGCTGATGGCTTGATCCGAGCTCTGTTGAGAAAATGGGAGCAATTCCACTGACTCCAGCGAGGGCTGGATAAGGGCCATCCCCAGAAGAATTCATTCTGCAAAGATATTTCCTGTAACTGGTGTGCCAGCTCAAACAGTGCTGATGTGGCCCTCTAAATCAAGATGTGCTGATTACTCTAACTACAGAAAACTCTGAATCTGATGATTTATTAAAGTTCAGTTTTAGCACAAAGCATATCACTAGTTCTAGTGGGACTCAGTGGCATTAAGGCAGTGAACATATGTAAGAGGATGTACAGGATCAAATAAAGTAGATTTGAAATGGCAGAAAAAAATCCAGCCTTAGGCTTGTTGGGTAGGTAGGTCCCTCACCCTTTGAAAATACCTGTCAATCTTGCCCCTATATGGACTGCTCAGCTCTTTTAATGCCACTAATTTGTACATTCAGCTTCAGATCTCCTCCTTGGAAATAAGCCAATCAGTTCATGCAGTGAAGGCAAGATCCAAATAAAGCCTTTGTTTCTCACAAAAAAAAAAAAAAAAAAAAACTGTTCCACACATTTCCACTCACTGCTGCTTGGCCACAGAAAGCAGGGACTGGAGCTCCTTAGGTCCTGCACTGCCCAATGGAAAGTGTGCCATAACTCACCAAGCCTAGCCAGGAGTTTTGGACAGAGCACTAGCATCCAACAGTTATGTCTGATTTATGTAAAGCTATTCATCATAAATCTGTAGACAAGGCTACCTGGCATCCGAGGTGCATTCCTGACACTGACAGTATTAACAGATGCTCTTTGAAGAGCCCTCCGAATGCTCAGTACAGTAAGATTAGGGCATTTATCACCCTCAGCAATGTATCTCCATATGCTTAGTGCCTACCTTATGATTTACAAACAACTGGCAGCGATTTACTGATGGTTTAATAGTACTTGACACATTCCCAGGGGCCTGCTGAAGTCAATGCAGAAATTCCCTTCTATGTCAGCTCAAGGTTTCTAAGCAGCAAGTAAGGCTGAAGGCCACGGCAGCTGTACAGCAAGTGCAATCAGATCAACATCACGTGGGCCCATCACTGCTTGAGGGGGAGAGGACAGGCAAGCAAAGCACTTCTGCTCTGGGGGCAGGAAGGCAAAGGAGCTGAAACAAGCTTATTTCCAAATATTTTCCAGCTAGGATCCTCCTCCCATGACCACATCCAGGTCATCAGCTTCACACACCCTACCACAGTTCACAGAAGAGCATATTGACAAACTAGCATTTACTCTCAACTGAATTTTTACTTAACAGTTGACCATATGAACAGTCTTCCACAACTTCCACCGTAAAAACAGCACTAGGCAGTTCTATCTGATGCAGGCTTTAATGCAGGATTCAACACCCCCAGGACTTCTGGAGCAGCCCTCAGCACTGGTGTGGTGACAAGGCTGCAACTTTAACTTGGAGTTTTCTGGATTTCTATGGTTTAGGGCTTTTAACACTTAAATTCTTGCAAAATGAGTGTTATGGATACACTAATAAACACATTCTACTAGAACATATTTGCCTACAAGCTTAACATTTCCCTACGGTTATATAAAAATTGATATAAAATATTCATATATATAACTCAAAGATGAAAATTAGGAAAGATAGCATACTTAGGACTTTTTCTAAGGCACAAGCAATCCTAGAAAGAAGAATACTAGGTAAGGCAGTAGTACTCAAGATATGGATCTGGTGGTTGTAGTTACTCAGAAACTAAACAGAAGTAACAGTGCAATGTCATTCTAAATGACTGAATAATAAAAAGCAATACAATTCTGGATCTATCAGTTGGGAGGGATGGATGCGGTCCATTATTCTGCTCAGTTGTGCAGGGAAAACTCACTTGCTTGAAGAACTGTGGTCAGTACTAAGTTTGGAGCACTCCGCTGTCTCTGAAAATGAAGTGCCCAAGTGGCTGCTGGAATTCCCTTTAAAAAGGATCACTTACAAAATCTTTGCAAATGAGATTTCCTGTTGAATCTAAGCACTTTCCGAGGAGCTATCAGCAGTCTTGTATGCTATCCAACACTTTCTTATTCCTTAGATTTTCCTGTGCCCTGAAGGACCTGGAACCAGGCTACATGAGGGTACACAGAAGTCACTCCTTCCACTGACTTAACCAATTTCACTGCCTCTCCCTGTGGACTTGCCTTTGCTATCCTGCTCCCAGATGGGATGCTGCTCACCCAGCTCTACCAGCATATTTGTACTCAAATGACAGGTATCCAGTCTGCACATCATTCACTGGGGTTTCCTCTTCTTTCTAGTTGCCATTAAGACAGAACTGCCTAGTAAACCTGCTGCCTTGTACAGCAGATTGGTTGGCTAGATGTGTTATTACAGGAGATTGGAAAGCTTTGTTTGTATCAGGGTGGTCACCTGCGGACATATCCCTTGGGCAGGGTTCATGGAAGACCATGAGACAAAAACAGCTCTGTACCAAGGACAGAAACACCACTATAGTGCACACTCTGCTACACATGCAGAATGACAGCTACAGAAATCACTGATCCCAGGTCACATGTGCGGGGTAAAAACAAGGCCAGCAGGGACTGCCAGGTTGACCATGAGGCAGCAGTGTGCCCTCATGGCCAAGAAGGCCAGTGGGGTCCTGGGGTGCATTAAGAGGAGCATCTCCAGCTGGACGAGGGAGGTGATCCTGCCCCTCTGCTCAGCCCTGGTGAGGCCACATCTGGAGTACTGTGTCCAGTTCTGGGCCTCACAGTACAAGAGGGATGTGGAGCTGCTGGAGAGAGTCCAGCGCAGGGCCACGAGGATGAGCAGGGGCCTGGAACATCTGCCCTATGAGGAGAGGCTGAGGGAGCTGGGCCTGTTCAGCCTGGAGAAGAGAAGGCTGAGAGGGGATCTAATCGGTGCGTACAAGTACCCCAAGGGAGGCAGTGAGGAGGATGGGGCCAGCCTCTTTTCAGTAGTGGCCACTGACAGAACTAGAGGAAACAGCCACAAACTGAAGCATCAAAAGTTCCACAGGAACTTAAGGAAAAGTTTCCTGACAATGAGGGTGACAGAGCACTGGCACAGGCTGCCCAGAGAGGTTGTGGAGTCTCCTTCTCTGGAGATCTTCAAGACCCGCTTGGATGCAGCCCTGTGCCACGTGCTCTAGGTGGCCCTACATGTGCAGGGGGGTTGGACTAGATGATCTCTAGAGGTCCCTGCCAACCTTAGGCATTCTGTGATTCTAGGATTCTATGACTGGACACGCAGGGGACTGAGGCTCTGCGACTTGTCGTTACTGCATGCATAAACCAAGCAATGGAAAATACAGGGTAGTTTCTCCAGCTGGGCCACGAGCAGTAAAAGCAAAAGCCATTCACTCTGAGCCACTCAGCTCCTAGAGTCACTACTGCTATCATTAAAAAAAAAAAAAGTTTTTTTCATTTTCCTCTTTCTATACTCATCTCAAAAAGTACTGTAGAGAGGTATCTGTCTTAGAAGCACTTCAAAACATCCGTCACAAGCATGCCTTTGAAGCCCTTGACTGAAGACCTCATCCAAAGCTCTTTGGTGCACTCTGAGCTGAAACTCCAGTAGCACTCTATGTATCCAACATTTTTGAAGCTCTAGAGGACTTGGGAAGGAGCAAATCATTGCAGCTTCAAGTCCACTGTGAAGAAAGGGAAAAGAAAACACCATGACAGTCTCGTAAAATTTCTCAGGAGGGTCCTGAGTCTGGCTGAATGACTCGCTCCTCTGAGGTTCCCTGCACAACTCACACAATGTGCACTACTCAGGACTCCGAAACATATGGTCTACATCAAACACTGTTTCAGTATTTGGAGAACTACAGTCAATAGTTCGACTCAGCAGCCATGCCCGTGAGAATGATACACGAAACCCATCCCAGTACCAAGCCTCTTGAAAGCTTCCAAGTAGAAGACAGCAAGAATGAATGGACGGATAGATATAGCACAGACCATAGCAGCAGGTAAGGCATTTAGAACTGTAACTGCCCTACAGTACAGTCTTGAATTGCTTAGAGAAAATACAGCAAAAGCTAGTGAGGAATGGACTTCTTGTGTCATAAACATTTTAATTCTTATTCTTTCCCTAATACAGAAAAAAAAATGGAAAATGCCACATATTTGACAGACATATTTTAGAAATCACAGAATCACAGAATGGTTGAGGTTGGAAGGGACACCCAGAGCACGGGGCACAGGGTGGCATCCACGCGGGTTTGGAAGATCTCCAGAGAAGGAGACTCCACAGCCTCTCTGGGCAGCCTGTTCTAGGGCTCTGTCACCCCCCCAGTAAAGTATCAGTAAATTGTAAAGCATCAAAACAGTATAGTTCTTCCTCACTTTACATGGACCTTCCTGAGTTTCAACTTGCACCCATTATCCCTTGCCCTGTCACTGGCCATCTTCGAGAAGAGCTTGGCCCCATCCTCTTTACATTAAAACCAACTTCTTCAAAAGCAACAGTGCAGAGTAGCTTTTAGATCTGCCATTTGACTATGCCTTTGTCTCAATACATCTCCTATACCCACCTGGATCTCTAATTCATATTACTATTAGTCTATGTTTTTTCATGCTAGAACTAGTCTTTCTAATTTTCATTCTGGAGTATTTCCAAGACATCTGTCTAGGTCTTGACATCATTTGCTTGCTTACATTTGATCTTCTTCATTTGGCAGAAATAATCTTATTTATTTCTGTTATTTTCCTGGAGAAGGATTGTTCTCTTTGACGTGGCTTAACCGTATCAGCAGAAGGTGCTGCCAGAACAACTAACAGCAAAAGGATCCCTCTTGCCCTGTGGGACAAAGAGTGACAAATTCTGACTTCTTTCTATTCCTTTCCTGCTCTTTTCTGAGGCTATTCTGAGGCTATTCCTCAGGTGTCCAGTAAAAAAATCCTAGGTAAAAACTGAACAGTGACAAATGGTACCTAAAGCAGAACTAGGCTTTAAGTCCTGAAAGATTGCTTCTAGTAACCAAAAATGTCTATAAATGTCTATAAAATGTCTGTAACATTCTAGTGAGCTTAGACTGCACATGCGGGTTTTCTTTCAATCCTTGCTAACTCATTTTATGCCTAACCTTTCTCCAGGCTTAAAAAGGGCAGGGCTCATTCAAAGCTCGCTGATATCAATGGAAGCACTTCCTTATCATGCCCATCACAGGAAATTAGGTCTGCAAAAAGGTGAACTCATAAATTATCAGAAATTAAGAATGTTGAAAGCAAGACAATAGTAGTGCAAAAATATAATTTTTTATTCTTTTAAACACATGGTCTGAGCTGCCAATGTGCCAATGGACCTGACAAAGCCACCAATTCCAGCTGATTCTATGCACATAATTTCAGCCCCCACATCCTCAGTAATAAGAGAATATTTGTGCTCCTTCTCTGAGAAGCAGCTGAGGTTTCCCAGTGCTGACGCGGCACCACTCGGCAGAGCTTGTGGCTGTTTCAGTTGGCAGGTTCCCCGTGACTTTCAGACCCTGGTTAGCAGGCAAGAAATTCACATTCTTTGGCTTCAGTTGATATTTAACTACAAAAATAGCACAAATATCAACTTATAATATCTTAAGCCCTGTTTCTAAGATAAATCAGAGCCTAAGGCTGCTTTAAGTGTTGAGGTCTGAACTGAATTTGACTGCAATCGCAAGCACGACAAAAGCCTGGGATAACGATAACAGAGCTTGCTTTCCTCTAGATAATCTTTGCATGGGCCGTTCTCTAGTCCTAGTCAGAAATGCAGTGAAGACTACAAAGTCCTCTGAGGAATATGGAATATTAATCCACACTGAGCTTCTTTTCCATGGCAAGATGTTGTCTGGAGCAAAACTAGCTCCTCCAAAGCTTGTGTCTTTCTACACTACATACAAGACTCTCATGTCCAATCCATTCCTGTTTTCATATTCATATTCTGTATTTACTCAGAAGTTTCTATGGTTCTGACAGCTTAAAATTAAACACAGCAGCTCAAAAATCTGCCAGGAAAGTACAGAGGAAACATAACACGACCAGAGAGCATCAGAACTACAGCCTTACACTCTTAAAGAACAGTCTTATCTTTAAAATTATGGCCACCTGGCTCAGACTGTTTTTTATGACTGTTTTGCTGGTATATTCAGGCCTTGACCATACACTGTTGATGGAAAAGAAGATCACCACAGAAGGGGAATCTACTGATCATGATGGAATACATGGAGGCCACCTCTGCCCAGGACCCTCCTGAGTCTCAGGCTGTTGGAGGCCAGGGAAGCTGTATGTGTTAGCGCTCACTATCCACGCACACTTCTCACAGCCATCTCGACTGAGTTTGGAGTATTTTATTGCACTGGCCTTTGATCAGCAGTAAAGAAGCCCATTCCTACTACAAAGAGGAACTCTTCTCTGAGTGAAGAGGAAGTGGCTTGAAAGTCCATTTCACATTTCTTTCCCTAGCACATCTGGGCTGGGTAGAAGAAAAGAGCCCTGTAGGTACAAAAGCACACGGTAAAATCCACCACAGCAGTAGGAGGAAATGGCACTTTTCGTTAGCACTGCTGCTTTTATATGATGTTTCTCAGGTTTCATCCTCAATACGTGGAATAGGAGAAAGCAATGGCTTGGACAGACCTGATCTCAACGGCTGTTTCCTTGTGCAATGCTGCCAGTGAGCGAGAGATGTCCACATACAGGAACACACACAGGGCTTTCTTTAAGGTGAAAATGAGGGTGACACTCCTCCTCCCATGCAGGGGAGCAAAGGGAGGCCCAGCTGCGCACCAGGTCACGGGCCCGGAGATGCCTTTCCCTCCAGCATGGACCCGCGGGATGCCACTTTGCCCAGCCTGGAAGTGAGGAGGTCTAGGGTAAGGGCAGTGCGGCACGTGTGTCCTCACCCCCGGCGGCACGGCTTGTAGGTGAGCTGGTCTACCCCCAAGGGGGCCTCACAGGAGCCCACAGACCAAGCAGGAGAAAAGAGAGGCCGTTGTTCCGAGGCCGTCACGCGTGCCCTCCGCTCCCGCTCCCCTGCGGCTGAGCGCTTTGAAGTGCCTTGGCAGGGACACACGTCGGGCGAGGAGCATATGCCCCACGGCCGCACCTGGCTCCTGCTTCCTGCCGGTACGGCCATAAATGTGCCGGGAGGGACCTCTAGAGATCACCCAGACCAACCGCCCTGCTCAAGCAGGGACACCTGGTGGAAATAAGATCAGATCATTACTGGCAGAGTACCTGCACTAGCTGCATTCTTTCCGTATATTCTTCCCGATTCATGTGACAATTTTTAAAACATATTCAGACAGCCAAATGTTTTGGTAAATCCTTCCGTGATCCCGTGAGAGCACCCCTGCGGAAGCTGCGGTGCTCAGCGGGAGGCTCACCGGACCGCAGCGGCACCCTCGCGCGGCGCACCTGGGTCGCTCCTTGTGAGCCTCACTCCTTTTGCTGCGTTCAAACCAACGGCACGTTACAGACGCGTTCGAGCCAGCAGGCCCTGCGCATTCAAAGGCTGATGAAAATACTGCACGTAATTGTCCTGGCGAGATATACGGATAACACTGCTGGAAACTCCCAGCAGGCAGCTCAGCTGTACCGGCTGTGCCACCTTCCCTCTGTCCCCAAGTAGCGGTTACCTGCACTCCAAGCCACCCAGCTTTATATGCTTGGTTCATCTGATTTAATGCAATATTTCTGCTCACACACCTAAGTCTCTTCCAAACCCTGACCAGCAGTTGGCCAGAGTGCCACTTCTGTGGCACCAGAGCAGGAGACATGAGCTGCCCTTCTCTGTCCCAATTTGCTTCGCTAGGTCAGGGGGAACTGACAGCTCTCAGCCCCTTCACCGCCACCTTCCCACTCTCCAGAGCCTCCGGAAAAGCAGTTAATCCTGGACGCTTTAACACCCACCAAATCGTCGCATTGGTTCTTTGTGGAAATGCTAACAGCACTGAACAAGGCGGTAGTAGCGACTAGCTAGAAACTCATGACTTCAGCTGTTCTTCAAGTACCCCACACTGCGTTTGTCACAAAAACAGGCCAGTGAGCCACTTAGGAAGCAAAGATTAGTTTTGCATTGAAAGTCCTGACAACTTGCATGGTTTGGGTCTGCTTTGGTCTCCTTCCTTCATGCACACTGCAGACTTCACAAAACCATCCTCATCGGGGGGCTGGTGCGCACTTCTCTCCACAAAGAGTTAAATACACGCGAGCCCTGCGCCCTTGCCCTGTATAGTGGCAAGCATTTCTTAATCTACCAGAAACTTGCATGTTTATGTGAAGTCTTTCCACTTCACTGCTAGCTGAAGCGCACGTTCAACTTTCCACTAGAAACTGCCAAAAATTCCTCAGACTCACAAACTCAGAAAACAGGAATTTAAGCTTCATCATGTGTTCAAGGGAGAAAGTTAAAATTCTCTGCTTTTATTTCACATTTTAAACCATTCATAAATCAGGAAATATTGAAAGTTTCTCAAAAGCACAGATTTGCTAAGAATAAAATACTCGCTCTGTCAGTGCAACTTTACTCCATACTCTCATAGCCTTTCTCAGAGATGAAATTTATTCCTGGAGATTTCAAAAAGCACAACCTAAAAGAAGGAAGTAAAATCTGTCTATTCCTCTTCACAAAAATGCAAATTAAAAAGAGTAAAATCCTATTTACCTACCAACCATAAAATATTGTTTACCGATGATATATTGAACCAGCTCTGATTCTTCTAAATTATATTATTCTTCACTATTTATTTCAATAGATCTTTCAAAAAATATACAAATAGCTTTGTACCCTGAAAAGGGAAGCTGGCTGCACACATTCCAAGTCTCTCAAAGTCTCTCAAAACTCATAATTTTACATAAAATGCATGTCAAGGAAAAGGCCAGGATAATATCACCACTATTTTCAGCAATTCTGCACTAGGCTGGGCTCAGAACAGAAACGTATAAGCACAGCTCCTGATGACTGATAAAACAACCTTCTTATTTCATTTGCAGAAAGAAAATCTCTGCAGACAGAGAGATATCTGTCTGCAGAGACGGTATCTTCACGCAAAGGCTAGGGCTGTATTCTTCATTACATCTCATCGCTAACACATCCAGGTTCTAACACTGGGAGTGGGAATTTTGGAAGGAGGGGTAGAGTGGTAGCGTGAAAGGGGCATTGCTACTACAGGAGGTTAGAGACTTACCAAAGCAGGTTTTAAGCATCTCCAATAAGAGTGAACCATATAGCTCTACACTGCGTTTTGTTTTGTTTTGTTTTGTTTTGTTTTGAAAGCATGTATTAGGGACCCCTAATGTCACCTGTTACATATATTAGCTTTACCTTCAGGGTATATCCTGTGATAGAATAAGCAGCTTTATACACACATAGAAGTGGGGGTATCTGCACTTTGCTCTCAATCTTATTTTGTGAATATTGACTGCTATCTTGAATAAGCACCACTGACATTGCTGTTAAGTAACACCCCTGTGGCAGGATAACCTAACCCAGGGCCCTGGGAAATTAAAACAGAACAAAACTAGTAGGGAAGAGAAAAAAGAATAACTGGCAAGAAAGATTTCAGAAAAAAAAATCTGAATTTGTAGTTGTTCTTACCCTACCATCAAACTAAATAGAAGAGTTCTGCCCGTCATGCAGCTGATGCCCCAGAGTTGTCTTGGGTCTGGAAAAGAAAATGCATTCCCCTTTAAATTGCTCCGAAAAGGAGCAGCAGAACTGCTGACCAAGCACAGTCACCAGGCATAATGAGAACGCAGCTCTGAATGGCGCAAGCTGCAAAAATAGAAAAGCCAGTTCAGTAGCATCAACAATTTTTTTTTCTTATGGGGGGTATTAACGTATTACAGATCAACAATGAGAAACATGATTTTATTAATACTGTGTCTTTTATTGTTGTTGTTGTGCGTGCCAACAAATCTGGGGACAGTAGAATCTAAACCCAAGTCAATGATCATGGTTTGGGTCTTTTTGTTGTCATCGTCGTCATTTTCAAGACAATCTGAAGTGCAGAACTCAAAAGGTAATTCTCAGTTTTAGATTCCTAAAACTCTAAAAAAGAACTCTGATGTTTTTTAACATTGTTAGGACAAAGCGATGCAAGAAGCACCGTAAGGGAAAAGAGCGGGCCCAGAGATGTCACTTTGAAAGCCAGCTTGGATGAGCACAGCCTGACAGCTGCTATCTCACTGCTGCGACATGACACTGAGCTGGCACTCGCACAGTTCAGAGGCAACCATGTCTTCAAGCGCCAAAACAAATCAAAGCAACACCCGTCTGGCACTGCCTGCTTTGCTTGCTGGCTTGTGAGCTGCGAACATCTCTTCATCAACCCTGGCCAGGTCCTATAATGAGTTCCTGTTGAAAATCAACTCCTGCTTCCATAACAGTAGCATCTTCTACCACTACAGGGCTCCCGCTAGGCTGGCAGGGCACAAAGGGAGATGCATTGGGATGTCCTGCACAGCCAGTGCTTGAGAGGTAGCCTTGCAATGACAACAAAAGACAGCGTCCTAGCCGTGAGCCCTCTACCCAAGCCTGGCTGATGCTGGCAAGGCTGAGAAGCTCGTACTGCTCTGCGAGTAGCTAAGCAGTCTGCTGCTGTCTTCTGGGCCGGCCATCTGCTACCATTCAGCAGCACAAACACTCTGTTAAAGCCGCAAAACTTCCCGAAACACACTGATTTCCTCCTATACAAAGGATCCCCAGATTACTCAAAAACTCCTGCAAACATTTCAAAGTTTCACTATTGCCTCTCTCATTTTTCACAGGGACTGCTAGTAACAATAATAATAACTTTAAAAAATAATATTTATACAACAAGTGTAAGCAAAAAAACATATATATTTGTTGGAAGGCCCTCTTGTTGTGCTTGAGAACCAAATGGATTCTTTCTCATTGCCAACAGTTTGGCAAATGCCATGGCTAATTTCATGCAGCTTCTTCTGTTTGGATTCACAGCGTCTGCTTCTGCCATCCTTACACACACCAATTAGTAGCTTGTTCAGAAAGGTCCTGGTGTCAAAAAAACACCATCCTTCTCTCCAAGGAAAGCGCCATGTGGAATGGTGGCAACATGTTAAAAAGAATTCCCCCCTCTTAAAGCATGTTTTCTTTATTCAGGAACATTTACATTAGCACAGCGGCTATTCTGAGGCTGCCCTCACCAGTCTCTGAGGCCTGTCCATTATTTGAGCTCTTGCCTCAGTTCTCCCCACCACCATGCCTTTGGGATGTCCAGAAACAAGGACGGTGCCTTGTATAAAACTGCCTATCAAGATGTTTGTATGCAGGAAGTGTTACCAAACTGGCTGCAGTTGACTGCAGTCCCCCTCCTCCCCCGCCAAAAAAGCATTAATCCTTTTACTATGAACACATGTTGCAAGTTCAGTCGGAGCCATCCTCACACTCAGGGTAGTTTCCGCTGAAGGAGACAAGCAACCCCTAGACTGATTTGAACCCATCTGACTGCAGAGCAACTCCAGCATTCACAGTTCAGATTCCTAAAAAAGAGACACCTTGCCAAGAACTATCAGGATACAAATATTAGTGTCAATGCCATTTTTTTTCAAGAAAAAAATCTACTTTTTCTTGTTTATGTCTTAAAAGGTTCCCTAGAGTAAGAAAACTCCCCTCTCCTTTAGGCAGGTCAGCCCTGCTGAGGAGTTTCCTTGCACAAACATCTGAACATGACCAGTTCCTCCCGTTGAGATGGTTTCTTTACTGGGCCTGTTCTCAAAATAAGTGCACCCTAGGACACACATGTATTGACCTGATGTCCACACAGATCTCGCACTGAGCTGAGGTGTTCACATCCCCTGCCATCCATACACCCTGGCCCACTGCTGCTGCCAACTAAAAACTGTTTTCTCTCTCATTTCCTCCTCCCATCTCTGACACATATATATATGTTTGCCTCCATTCCCAGCAAGGTGCGTGGATACCATCCACTCACAGAAGCACTCATGGCTCTTCTGCGCACACCAGACTCACCGCACTCCTATTGCCCCATGCAGCAGAGCGGGCTTGTCACCATCGCAAAGGAATCGCTGAAGAAAATGCAAAGCCACTTCCCTTTTAACTTTACTAAAGTGATGGTCTGAAGTCTATTTCCAGCCCTCCAAGGTTTTACGCTGTCATTCCCATTCCCACATCATGTCATCAATGGCAGATGTCATGCCTGAACTGCAGAATATGGTCCCAAACATGAGCAGGATCCTGCAATGTCTCACACTGTTCACCATCTCTCCCCTGGAGTAATTTAAAGAGCTGTTTTGCTATGGAAAGTTATTGCGTTTGTAGACATATGTGGCACTCAAAAAATCAGTACTTCTAAGGGCACAACAGGTCTTAATTCTTGAGGAGCAGCTATTAGACTGCAGACCCAGACCAGTATGAGAACATATGGTCTGAGCCATCTCATAGCAATAAACAGGTAATTCCCTGTACTTCGCAAACAAAACGCAGCAGCTCTGATCCTGAGCTGTGAGACTTTTAGAAAAACTCACAACAAGCCTGGTGAGTGTTCCCCCAGCACCAATTTAAGTCTGCAGTTAAGTTCTTGGAGGGCTGACCAGTACAGTAGCCATAAAGAGATGAAAATGGGAAGTCACTCTTCTAGACACAGTGATCATCTCATTACAAACACAAAAATAGAGTAATATATAAAGCTAATAAGAGAAATCGGTTTGTTAATATTGTTGTTGAAGGTTTGCACTCTCTATTTTTTCAGAGTTACAGCTATGCAATCACACAACTGCTTATTTTTCTGCTGTATTCCATTTTCTGGCTTTTTTTTTTTTGGTGGAGGAGCCACCCATGCACAGAGATGCTCTTCACATTTCCTCTATGTACATAGACCTTGGGACATGAGACCTGAGAAACAGGATTCCAGTATCACTGAAGTGGCTATAAAGTCATATAGTGTAATGAGTGCACAAAATGATAATAAATAATTTCATTCTTAAAGAAGGAATAGAGAAGAAAAGCAAAAACAGCAAGAATCAAAAATCACTTCTTAAAAAGTCCCAATTAGTCTATGAAATTTACTGACTGCAATAACTGAAAACTGTGAGGGCTGAGCTACTGAATTTCCATGCTCTGCAATCCTGTGCTATTAGTCCTTTTCAAGAAAGAAACAAGACCTGATCCCTAAGCTGAATTTATGCCCAAGCATCCTGCCTGCTGTGTGGGGCAGCTGAATTAACATCCCCAGATTTTAGAAGGAAATGAAGCCACTGGTTTGCAGGCCTGATCCAGCAAAATAATATTCACATGCTTCTTCAACGACACTCCACAATTGCACACAGGAGTGTGCACACAGGAGATAGGCAAGTGTGCAAATATTTGGCAAAGCTCAGCATAACACACAGAAGGGCCAAAACCAGAGCTTGTTTCCAGAGTTACAGAGGGAACCCTGAGCCCCCAAGACTTTCTCCTCCTCAACTGGTAGTGAGCTCCGTGTGTTGCAGGGGTGACATGCAGTAACACACAAAACCAGCAGCCTTTTACTGAGGTTTGCCAAAAGCCTGAGGGGATACTACAGAAGATTTTGGTCACATCATCTGGTTTTGGAAGTGGCTTAGGTTGGTCTGTACTTAGTCACCATCGTGTGGAAAAAAAAACCTTGTACTCCATTTTTAAAGCAGGGAAACAGAAGTCTAGGCAAGGCCAGATGACCTTTGAAAGACTGTCTCAAACCTAAAAAGGAAAACAGGTTTTAATATCCCTACTCTACCTCCTCAATAACAAGACCTCAGATATTTATCAAATATGTAGATTAAAAATACATGCAGCTTGAAACCAAATTAAAGTCTCAGTCCAGGCAAGCCAGATGGAGCCTTCCCACCACTGCCATTCACTCTTAAATTGTTTGTAACGTGTTTATTCTGGGAGACCAGAAACGTCAAACTAATGACACCGCTATGACAGAAGTTGATACAAAACTTAGCTGACACAGATCTTAACACTGACAACACGGGATCCAGAGGACCTGCTCCTGCAAAGTGCTGCAAGGCTCCTGCCAAGTCCCGAGACCTCTGTCTGCTTCAGATGGCTACAGCCTCTCAGTATGGGACACAAGGGGCCATCTGCAAAGGATCCAACACAAAAAAAAATCATACAATTATGTCACCAAGTTTGGCATGGCCTCAAAAAGTGATGAAAGAGAAAGATATTTGGGCTATGTGACAGTGCAGCTCAGTTGTTCCTGCAGGCCCAGGCTCTGATGTCATTACAGATTTCAGCAGGGCTGCTATGTGAAGTGAGACACTATCCAGCAGGAAAACAGCGCCTAAACTCAGCCCTGCATCTCTCTGGCCACAGTGTGCACGCTTTAACGTGCCCACCACCAACCCTGGGCTTCGCAGCAGCAAAGGGAAAAGTAGGTGTTGGCTTCTCGAGGTGGAAAAATCACAAGGCCTGGCTGCTCCCGCTGAAGCAAAGCAAGATCCAGAGGGAAAGGGGGCAGCCGTCAGAGAGACCTGGGGCGATTCCCATGCAGGATCCTCCCGGTACCGCGAGAATCCTGAGCACAGCGGGAGCAGGCGGCAGGTCTACCCGCACCGTGGGCTAGTGCCAGGTGCCAGCGAGGGCGGCCCCGTGTCCCGGTCACGGCCGCCATTGCCGTGGATGGAGCTTTAGGCAAACCAGTAGCTGCCGCAAGCTACTGACTAAACTCCTCTCCCATGTCCTGCCAAAGAGACCACCACTTATTGCCAATTCTTTCAGTATTGCCAAATACTGAAACAAATGACGTTGACTACTTGTTGTCTCTTATTTTTGCCTTCTTGATTGAGAGGACCAGTTGAAAGCAATGTTTCAGTTCCAGCAATTCTGCATTTTCCCCTAAAAAGAGTTTAGGCCAAAAATTGTAGCCAACTATATAGTAAAAACACGACGACAAATAACCATTTGAAGATTTGCGCTTTTTTTTAACAGCAGACATACACACTAGGAGTGACCAACTTCTCCACTGGAAAAAGCAATCAGTTCAACACCAGAAGAACACAGGAGTCAGACTGGCTGGAACAGGGACTGCTGTAAGAGGTCCAAGGACAAGACGACTGAGTAACGCTGAACTAGCTGTGCTGGAACAATGAAATACGAACACACACCACAGTCCTCAAAGGATAATTTGCTCTGCTTAACGAACAGCTGACTTGATGATCAAGTTACTCACTGAAGAGGCCTTACTGAAAATGCAGACTCCTCCAGACCACATTGTGATATGCTCACAGTTAAACCCGGGTATACCTTCTACGTCCTTTTCCAGTGCAAAGATGGTTGGCTTGACTCCCCTATAATATGATTTACATACTTCATTTGATGTAACTAGTCACATGCTTTCTGCTTAGGAAAATCACTCTTTATATGCGATGCAATTTCTACATGAGGAGGGTCTTTCCTTCCTTTCATTAATCCTCCAGTACTTAGGGCTATTTGCCTTACAGGCCAGCTATGTGAAATGTAAGAACGAAGAGGCACTGAAGCTCATTCGGGCTCCTCTGATGCTCGTCCTCCTGGAGACGCAAGCTCCGCAGGCCTCCCCAGGCTCTGCATTTCACAGAGTCGTCCCCTGCCCTCGCTGTGGCTGTGGGTCTCGCTGTGGCTCCTCACGCCCTGCAGATCTCCTGACACCCGCACCGCTAACACTCCGGGCAATGCACGGTGCCGTCCTGCAGCACATGGTCACCGACGGGCAGCCAAGGAGCCCCGGCCACGGTGGGGCCGCAGCGCGCTCAGGTAACAACCTGGGTCAGTGCCAAAGAGAGGGGACAGGGATGTGGCCCACTGCGAATGATGGAATTAGGCAGAGACCCTGCGCTGCCAATGCCCCACAGCGGCTGAAGTTTCCTCACCCTCAGAGCCCGACCTAGGGTTGTAGCACAGCCAGGCATGGGGTAGAGCTCACGAGCACCGTGAAAGGGACGTGTGGTGAATACTGTTCATAAAGTGTAGCATGTAACCTGGAAAGAGCTTACTCAGCGTAAGAACGTTGTGAAGCTGGGCAGGAGGAACTGGAGGCACCGAGATACAGGTTTATCAGCAGCCTTGTCAACGAGCAACAAAAGGGTCCGCAGGTAAACACCGCTGGATGTCACCCCTGCTAATGCAGTTTGGAGTTAGCTGCTCATCTGTGTGGTCCACTGCCAAAAATCTCCTTTTCATTACAAGCTTGCCTAATGCTTAAGAGGAACCAGATAAATCTGACAGTTTCCAGGTGTTTGTATGTCCCCAAAAGAAATGAAGCCCATGAAGCAGGTGCCGTGGACAAGCTCTGCAAGTGCCCGTAGCTAAGAAGGAGGATGAGAGCTAAGAGCAGAGCTTCAGGAGGCAAACCAGCCAGATACGGAGGCAGCACAAAAAAAAAAAAAAAAAGAAAAAAACTGTACTGATTTTAAGTGTCCCTTTGAAAAGAGGCTGACAGGAGGGCTGCAGTAAAACCTATGTTTTTCCTCTAAATCCCTTGATATCCTGGGTGTGAAGAAAAGCTTAGACGTGTGTGTCCCAAAGGCTTGAAAAACAGAGTGAAGCAAAAGATCTCAGCAGTTCTTATTTTCTAAGTCTTGTGCTTTTTAAGCCACTGTCTTGATTTTGGCAGTGCTTATTTTGGCACTGCAGTTTGTGAACATTCAACACAGACTGTAGGTTCTTGGAGCCAGCACCACAGCAGAGCAAGCTACGGTATAGCAAATACATATAAATAAATGCAGACCTGACTCAAAGGCTTTACCCTGGGTCACGAATAGAGAGGGACCTTTTGGGCTACTTCCCATTTCTTTATGGGACCCATCACTCCTCCATCACCCTGGGGACTTAAGACAAACTGCTTCTCAGAGCCTGCACCATCTGCTCAAACATAGCCAAAACACAGATCTTGAGCCCACATGGACACAAAACACTTGGGTTCCTAGTTCCTAATAACGCAGAGGAAAAGGAAAATCCCAACTTCAAAAAACGTTTCTTTACTCAGATTTCAGTGACTCACACCTTGTGGTCACACAAGGTTAATCTCGCTCTCCTTAGCTGAGAGGGGAACAGACAGCATAGGCTGCAGAGGTTAAGTGATCTATGCTCTTGGGGAATAAAGAAAACACTCATAGTTCCAAGTAAATAAAACGCCCAACTGCACTGGAAAGAATAAAAACACTTTCGTAGCATGACTTGCTGTTCTGCTGTTCTGAGAAAGAACAGCGAGTGTTTTGGGGGAGAGAAAGGCACAACAGCGAGCGCTGGTACCTGCCTCATGGGTCCGTGCGGCGTCCGCAGTGCTGCGAGTGCCCTCTCAAGGCTGCACAGAAGAAAGAGGGAAGGATGCCTGCAGCTGCAGGGAGCAAAACGCCAGCGCCGAGCTTTCTGAGAGGAAGATGAATCACAAATCTAAACCACTAATGTGTTAGTGATCTATGCTAAACATCAACTCACCTCCTGCACCCGGCAGGAGAAATCACGCACAAAACAAGTGGTACGTATTACCAGGAGACATGCACACACCTCGCTAGGAATAGTTCACTTGTGCAGGCCAGGAGGGAATTACTGATATATCCCAAAATACTGATTAATGAAGATATAGGATAGTGAAGATATAGGATAAGTGATTAGTGAGGATATAGGATAAGTGGATCCTAGGATTACAAAATTAGAAAAAAAGTGCTGATTTGATGGCAACCTCTTGAATATTTGTCATCACACTGCCAACTGCAGAAAAAGTTGGTCCTAAAAGACTACCAAAAGCCTGAAAGTGGTGCAAACACAGATTTGCTTCATTGATCTCAAGAAAACAGGCCACCCACAGATTACAGATACACAGCTTGGAGCCAACATGAAGTCTACCCAGTTATCCTGAGAGTTAGAAGCCACATTTACCATTTCAGTGTCCTGCATGAGAAAGGCCAGTGTCACTTGAGCACTGTGTGTGTCCAAGAAGGCAGCTCTACTTTCTTAACGTATGAATGTTCACTCAATGCACTAGCTCCTGTGGACAAGATACTAATCCCTGTGCAGGGAGAGGGAAAACCTCCGTGTCTTGTTTTCCCCTCTCTCCTCCTGCAGCAGAAGCCAACTGTTCCCTTGACCTTCATCTTTTGTCCCATATTCCTATGGAGTCTTCACTTGCCTCCAATCCACCCTAAGACACTTGCTGACTTGGAAATATCTGGCCAGTTACTGTTTTGCTCCATGCTCTCCTCAGCCCCCCTCAGTTTTCTGTACAGTGTTAACTGCACATCCAGCTCAGCCCATGTGCTGCCTCTACTACTCAAAGGCTGGAACGACAGACTTGGCCAGCACAGGGACTTTCATGCCTCTGACACACCCAGTGACTGGTACAGGGCTATACAGTTAAGACCATTACAGCACTGTCCTAAATAACTAACAAGATACATTCCTTAGGGCTAATTGAAATGGAAAATTCCCCTGGGGACCCTACTGCTTTCTCTGTTTATGCCACACAGTCTAGACAAGGAGGAAAAATGGGAGTCAGTTCTGCCGTCTGTAATGCTCCCAGCCTGAGCTCAGCCTCTTCTTAACATTCCTCCTGGGTCTCTCCCATTTGCCACAGATGGTACCTGAATACCCTTGGTACAGGAGCAGCGCATGAGGCTCTCGACAGGAAGGCATCTCTCCACCCCATCAGTCTGTGCTGTACCTGCCACAGAAACCTCCCTGGGCAGTGCCTGGATGACATCTCCCCCTGAACCAGCTCCAGCACAGCACCTGTCTCTAATGCTGCCATGGTCTGGGATGCTGCCCACTGCCATCCTGGCCACAAGCCCCACACAGACTTTCCATTTTGAAACAGAAGCAAAGTCACTGTCAAAGTCCAACACCAGACCTCATGGGGGAAACCTTTCCTGTCTTTCCTTTCTGTCTTTCCTTGCGCCGCCTTGCTCAGACCCCGCAGGGCAGCTGCCCCTCTCCCAGGTGCAGAACCCGGGACTCCGTGGCCACCAGTGCTCCTGCCGGGGCTGCGCCCAGCCAGGGCATGGGGTGGGCTTAGTGCCCTACAAACCCCTCTGCTTACGGAGGAGGAAAGCGTCGCCTGTTCAGAGCAGCCCGCACAATGCAGACTCACACCGGCGTCCTGCAGCTCCGCGGGGCTACGAGCCCAGGGCTCCCCGTTGGGCACGTCCTGGTGCACTCGGGTTTGTAGCTGGGGAGCCTGCAACGCCTCGCACAGCACCACGCCAAGGCATGTGTGTTTGCTCAGAAGCTGGCTTGCTTTTACAGCACATCGGTGTGTGACCGCAAAGGAAGAGAGACTGCATGGATGTTACATCCAGCATTTTCCGCAAAGTTTTGAACTCCCCAAGGATCTCCCTAGAGACTGCACAGTCAGTCCAGCAAAAGCCTGTCTGTACTTGACCAAAGCCCAGTGCTCTTTCTTGGAGGCCACCATGTTTCTCAAGGACGTTGCCCATGTTTTTAGCACACAACCCCCTCCCTTCCCTCCTTTTCCACTTCCAGGGAAAAAGGAACGCCAGGCTTAACCCAGACGCGTACGGCACGTCACAGAGAGCTCCCTGGTGCACATGGTGCTGGCCTCGAGGTGCTTCCTCGTCCCAGGCCAGGCAGATCCTTCCCCCTTGTCAGCCGCACAAGGCAACGCACTTGGAGCCGCGGGTGATGTTAAGGGCCAGGCTCCGGCGCCCGGCTTGGGGCCGCCTGGCAGCAAGACTCTCCCATCCTTGGATCCCTCCCGCAGCTCCTGCAGGAGGCTGGATGTCAGCAGCCACCTCGTCCAGAGCAAGGGAGCGGGTCCCCGTGCTGTGCTGGCAGCAGGACACACCAAAACCCAGCCTCAAGAGCAGCTTAAATCAGGGAGATACTAGAGGCTGGGAAATGCTGAGGCAGTTTCAGCCTTCCTCCAGCTGGCCAAGCACCCGATTCACGGCGCTCAAGCATGTTTTCCCTTCTTCACATGGGAATAAACAAGAAGAACCTTGCCTCGGCTTCAGAAGGGATGCTCGGCACCAGGGCAGTGTCAAACCTTCCAAACCAGCTGGCAAGGCTCCTCAGCTGGCCCTGGGCACCGCTGAGGGACCGCGGGCACCGAGGGAGCGAGGCGCAGACAGGCTGAGGGCAAGAGGAGAGCGAGGAGCCTTCAGCTCCCACTTGTTTGGAGCAACTTCATGGGCCAGAACCCCCGTCCCGGCGCCGTCCCCACAGCCGGCAGAGCCGGGGAGCAGCCAGCAGATCCGCGGCGCCTCCAGCCTGAGGCACCCGCAGGGCTCCCCAGCGCACGGACCTGTCCCCAGAGTTACGGGGACAGAACTAGGCGGGTCCCTCTGAGCTGCTCTCGCCCCGCCGCTCGTCCGTCCCGCGGCACCTCCGGAGGCGCCGCGCGGGCTCGGAGCCGCACGTGCCCCGGCGGCGCGCACCCCGCACACCCCCG
>VWPW01031020.1:175807-222422 GCA_013389825.1 Crypturellus undulatus
GACCTTGGCCGGGCCCGCGAGCCCGTGCGCTCCGCAGAGCCGCCGCGGTGCGCCCGTCCCCGTGCGCTCCGCAGAGCCTCGGCGCAGAGCCGGCCCCGAAAGCAACCTGTGAAGCCTCCGAGTGCCGCCCGGCCACAGAAGGTGCCGCTCCAGGGCCACCTGCCCTGCTCGCTGCTCCGGGCCGTGCCGTGAGGCTGCCCCGGCCCCGCAGCACGCGGGGGCTGCGTCTCAGTGCCCGGACACTTGGCACTAGGGCTGCTTTGGGTGCCGGTGTGCTGTGTTTGTGTTCTCCGCTCACATGGGGCAAAGGCTGGTCACAGGCGGGCCCGGGGGGCCCGGGGGGCAGAAACTGCTGCCCTGCCTCGTGTGAGGAAGGCCTGGGGGCAGCCAGCAGCCTCTGAGGACCCACGGGCTGCTGTGGGGCAGGGGAGCCACCCTCGGTGCCCTCCGATCCATGCAGCGTTGGGAGGGGGAGCTGAAAAGCCACCCATGGGCTTTGTTTCAGAGCAAAGCAGCAATTTCCTAAAAAAAAATGGAGCCTGATAAAGGCTGAGGTTTCTACAGCATGGTCACGCTGGGCGCTGCAGCTCAGGAGTGACCTGGGGAAACCAAATTGTTCATTAGTGACTTGTTCCTCTTCTCGCTCTTATTTCTCTGCTTCATCACTCAGAATTCTTCCTCGGTTCCTATTGAATTATGGCGTTGTTATTCCCTGGGTTTTCTTAGATTTGATCCTGACGTTTGGGAGAGGCTTTCTTGAGGATGGGCCCCACAGTGCAATGGTAGCATTTCTGCAATGGGGCAGGAGGGGTGGTACGTAGGCTCGGATAACCTTCTATGTTAAATGCACCTTACACCCATGAAAGTCTTTTCTGGCTTTTAAGAAAGCAACGACTTTTTTAATAAGACAACTCACTTGAACACTGGTTAGCTGTTGATGCATGCAAGTTTTATGGGGCCCAAGACTATAATCAAAAAGAGTGGTGCCACCATTGAAGAAATTGCTTTTCCAAACATCACTGATTCCTACCTATTCCTGTCTACTGGCAAGACCTGAAAGCTAAGAAAAAAAATAAAAAATAGACCAAAGTAACTGAATAGTTGAGTAGTTGGGTACAAAGCTGATATATCTGGGTGAAGATCGGATAGGGTTTGGGATCTCAGTGTCCCAGAAACCCAGATCCCACTGCCCATTTGTAGCACCTGCCTTCCCTCGTGAAGAAGGCCTTTGGGACACGGTGCACGTTTGGGAATCGCAGTGGGTGCAGACGCTGGACAGAATGGCTGTGCCGGTAAAGCCCGAAAGGGACCTGAAGGGACCTTCTGAGGACCTGCGGGGTTTGCTTGGTATGTGGAGCACGGGCTCTGCATGCGCCTCCAGCACCCATCCTGCTGCTCCGAGTCCCCGGGCAGCACGGGGGCCCTCCCCAGCGTGCAGCCCCGTCCGTCTCCTGCAGACGTGGAAGGGGGCCGAGCGGCTGTGGGGACAGGGCTCGAGCAGCCCGGCTCCCACCAGCCACACGTGCAGGGCATGGCAGCCTGCAGCACTCAGCAGCCTCAAACCTGCTTACTGCCTTTAAAATGATGGCTCCGAGAAGGACAAATTTCTAGCTGGACAGAAACTGGTGTTTAGATATTTTGGAAAGTTCCGTTTTGTGGACTTGCAGAATTCACGAAACTGAAAGGGTTGATTCCCCCCTCAATTATTTCTTCACTGCCCACCCAGTACCAGCGTGCCCCGTGGAGAGGGAGGACTGGGGTATGTGGGAGAGTATCCATCTATCTGGAGGATCCACCCACCCTGCTCACCTGTGCGCACTGGGCAGCGTTAGAGGTTTCTCATTTAGAAGACATATGGAATTCCACTGCAAACGAGAACAGCTCATGAATCAATCGAGATGCCACATTTCAATGAGTACGGACTTGTTCCTATGGTAATGTGGAATTTGTTTTGCCTTTCTGCCTTGTTCTTGCCAGTGGGAAGAAAAAGTGGAGCACTAAAGACGTTTGCTGTAATTATTCAGTAGCACAACTGACGTTAGTGTAACATCTAGGATTAAGCTGTAGCCCAAACTGAGACCAGTGATGTTTGGGATTACTAAAACTTTCTCTCTTGCTTATACGAATGATTCTCTTTCAAGCCACATAGGACTAGACACAAAAAAATCACCAAGGAGTCCCAGATTCGAGATAATGCAGCACACTGTAAGGTTACGTTTTTAATTTCTGACAGCTCCTTGGGACAGACCTGGTGCAATTTCTGTTTTCCTCTCCCTTCATCTCTTTAGAGCTCTGTTAATTATACCAGGTAGTGAAATGGCTTTCTGGGTTTGGCAAACCAGCTTCTTTACTCTTGGCTTGCAGAATCATAGAATCATAGAATGCCTGAGGTTGGAAGGGACCTCTAGAGATCATCTAGACCAACCCCCCTGCACACGCAGGGCCACCTAGAGCACGTAGCACAGGGCTGCATCCAAGCGGGTCTTGAAGATCTCCAGAGAAGGAGACTCCACAACCTCTCTGGGCAGCCTGTTCCAGGGGCTCTGTCACCCTCACTGTCAGGAAATACATACATACTGGCATCTTGTCATTAATGCCAAGGAAGGGTTGCAGCAGCCTCTGGGGTATAAATGGTAATCCGACCAGTTTGTAGAAGCAGTTTTATAAACAGAAGAGGCAGACAGACAGAAGCATGTGAAAGGAACGGTTTGGCATGCCAAATTGTCCAGATATTTAGCAACCACAATGCTCAGAAGACAGCATTTGTCTCCTCTGCAATTCAGAGCTGAAGCTGCAGCTCATATGGACTTACCCAAGCACCACATGGATGTGCCTTCAACACCAGCACTGCATGCCCAGGGGTAGGGTAACGTTAGCTGTAGCACAGACTCGGGTCAGCACACAGCAGCTGAGGCTGTACCTGCTCTAGCCAAATTGCAAAGAGTGTCTGAGAGCGCTAGTTTCCACACAAACTGTAATCACAGCTTTGGATTCCCCTGAAGACATAGACCTGAGCAGGCTTTCAATAAATTACAGTGACATTTGCTTTTTTTTTTATGAACAAGAAGGTAGGAATGCTGCATTAAAGGAGTTTCTGAACACTTATTTTAATGGTGATCATTGTCATCACAACTCTGTTGAAATAATATTGAAAACCCTTATCCTGTAAACATTTTGTACCTGTTTAACATTAAACCTGTAGGAATTGCCAAGGATTATTTATATGTATAAGCTCAAGCACCTCTTTTACTTCCAAAATGAATAGAAACATTTTAAGCATGTTAATGATGTGATGCTTTTGAGGTGAAGCATACAACTGCGTTGGAGGGCAGCACTTAGAAAAAGAGGCTGAAAGCGAGCCAGGTAATGCCTTCCAGTCACGTAAAACTCCAAAGAACACCTGGTAACCATCCTCCTTCCTTGAAGGTTGCTCTCTCTCAGTGTGAAGAAGTGCAGATAGCTGCCTCATACCAAAGAAATGCTCATTTTTATTGCAACAGCAATGGAGAACAAGATAATATAGGATGTGTATTTGTGGCAGATCACTGGCAGTTAATTGTTCATGTGTTGAATATCAAATCTTCTCCTGGTGGCTATTTGTCTGAGAACAGTTTCTTGAATATATTGGTTAATGATCTCTATTTATATGCTTTGCGAACCTTCCTCCTGAAATCAAAACACAGACTTCTGTTGTTTTAATAAGGAAACGATTTAGGCCCATATTCATGATGCTATTTGGGGTATTTACCCAATTCTATTTCTAGGTACGAGCTAAAAAATTACTGTCAGAGAGATTGAAAATTTAAGCATTCCTAAATTAGAAATTACCAGATGACTGTCAGTGCAATCTGAATTCTTGTCTGCCCATCTGGTAGACTCATTTGAACAAAAATGAAAGAAGAGGTGATTATGTCCTTAAAGAATGTATCAAAGTGCCCACAGAGAAAGAGCAGCTGAGGTTGTTCAGGCAGCTGTAGAGCTGCTTTTTGCCCTGGAATAGTCGGTGTCTGAAAGCCTCTCTCTTGGGCGTCGCGTGCTGCTCGGGAATGCCGATGCCTTGACTTTCGAGGGCAGAGCGCCCGGCGCTCCTTCTCATGTGCCCAAGGCAGCTGGGCTGCCTGGCACGTGGCCCCGGCACAAGGTGCTCAACACGGTGCTCACGGCCAGGAGCCTGGCCGTGAGCACCGTGTTGAGCACCTCGTGCTCACCAAGCAGAGCACGAGGGCACCGTGGCTCCGTTCAGCCTGCAGCCGCGTGGTCAGGGCGTGCTGGGAAGTGCCTCCAACTCATTCTGTCCCCTCACTCTCTTCGCTTTTCGCCGCGTGATCAGGGCGTGCTGGGAAGTGCCTTCGACTCATCCCGGGTCTGTCCCCTCACTCTCTTCGCTTTTCCCAACACGTATCAGGGCCAAATGGAAAATCTCATTGGAATCAAAAACAGTGTAGGGATCATTTGCTTCAAAGTCAAAGATCAGAAAAAAAAAGCGTGTCTGTAGCTGATCTGGACAAATTCCAATTCTTCGTTTTGACCAAGAAACTGAAAAATAAATTATTCCCACAGGCCTAATCCAAACTGCCATCTTGTGTCTAAAATAATAACTCTGATTTCAAAATATTTCCAGAAGATCATCACATTAGTCTACTTATTCTGAGATTCTTTCATTTAGTCATTTTTTCTATTTTTTATCAGCCTGTCTAGGGAGGAATGCCTCATTTATTACTACAATGGTATCATCCTCCTCCAAATCTTGATTCTCCTTCTTCTCTTTCCAGTACTCTGTCTACATAAGACTAATTACCTGACATGATGGGAGTGGGTGGTGGTAAGGAATCTCTGCCCCTCTCAACTAAACAACTTCAGCTTTTAGAATGAATTAATGCTCTCTTTTGTATGTTTATGGAAAAGGAGATAGTGCTGTACTACACTAAATTGTGATTTAGTCACAACAGTTAGCATAAGAAAATGATGGCACGATTCCCCATTCTTAATGTCCTGGTGATCTTTATGAGATTGAGCTGATGTAATTCAATGATGAAATGTCATAACCTTTGCTACCTCACGCCTTTATCACAGTGACTAATCAGTGGTAAAATAGCAGAATACAAGTCCTGCTTATATAAGTCTTGGTAAATTTTACATGTAAAACCTCAAGAGTAAAACACCTGTGCTCTGCTTTGGTATCGTGAAACCTGAGCTGAGGGTGACAAATCAGTCAAGAACAAAGTAGATAAATGCATTGAGCCCTGAAGCTGGTCAAGCTTGGGTGCTTTTGAAGGCAGTCCCCAGAGGTGGGGGTCCTCTGCCAGCATCTGGACGTGGTCATTCAAGCTGTGGGAACTACGTGAGAAGGACTGACCCATAACTCAAGGATAGGACACTGTGAGAGAAGTGATTGTGGCTAACCAGGTCCAGGTCCATTTCAGCTGTTGAGGTTCACAGTCAACAGAAGGAGATACTGAGTCCTTAACGCTTCATCTTGGCAAGCAGCTATTGAGCAAAAGATGTGTTAATTTGGCCTTTCTTACCAAGGATTCTTCCAAATTAAACAAGATTATGGCTGTTGCCAGAACAGGGGAGAAAGGTGCTTTTTGCAAGGAGCCCTGCACAACACCACTTACCAAAAGGATAGGTGGAGTTTCAAATCTGCAGCTCCTGCATGGCTATAGTATCTCCATGCAGCAGCTGGTGGAAATGCAGCTTTCAAGGAAAGGCTCAACAGGAGGCAGAGGTTGAGGCTCTACACCCATAATTCATGGGTGCCCATCTGGCAAATGCACTGATTTCCAGCTAAAATGTCTGGGTTACCTGGATGAGACCTTGAAGCGCAGACAGGCTCCGGTCTTCTAGACCCCCTCCCACTCCTCCTCCTCCCCATAAGCCCTGCCGGGGCGACCACACCTGCCGGAACCTGGGAGTTGGAACCTGGGAGCACTGGAGGTGCTGCCCCTGCTCTCCACTCTCTCTGCCTGGAGACGCCGTCAGCAGCAGCTCAGAGGAGCAGGTACAGGGCAAATCCCTCTGTGCGAGCCCAGCGGTGGGGAGCGCCATGGCAGGGCTCCAGAGCAGGCTGGATACGCGTGGGGACTGCGAGAGGACCAGGCAAGCTCCATGAAGATGAAACCTCATTCCCAATGCTAATTAATGTCTGCTGGACCCGTAGAAACTCTGCTGGTTTAGACACTCGGCCAAACTTGTTTTCCTTAACTCTCCCCCTCCTTCCCATCAAAGAACAAGCTACATGTCCATTCCTTATAAGAACACTATAAAATTCCAAGTTCCTGGAAAAAAAGAGTGTGTGAAAACAACTTCAATTTTACAGTGATATTCCTTCTTTGAGGTTTCTTCTGTTAAAAAAGCAGCCTATTATTGCATTTCTTTATTTGGCAAGAAAAAAAAAAAGATTGATCAGTGCCTTCAGGTTACTTTTTTCCTTGATGACTGTAGCTGTTTTGGTCTCAAAACCAAAAGGGATTTAGGGATGTTGTTTGCTCAAATTCAGTCCTACTAAGAACCTTTGGAATTCAAATAAACTGCGCTGCAGTGCATATCCTGGCAGGCACCCAGTGCAAGGAAGTTCAAACTAGTGTTTCATTTAGTCACTTACAAGCCACAGACATCTCAGTAGTCAGGAATAATGCTCCAGTTGCTATACAGCAAGGTCCTATAAGTTTCCTGCCTGTCACATTACCGGAGTCACATTATTACTCTGTAATGGAACCCAGAAAACATGGTAAAATGCACATGTTGGTTTCAGAGCTTAGAGGCTTTGAACCTCTGATATTTAATGCCTGGAATTGTCAGTGTATCTACTGCACATCTGGAAGAAAGATAAAAGATTTTCAACCTTTAGGGTGATTTATAATGAATTAAAATATTTGCAGTTATTTGTGGTTGCAGATCTTAAAGACATAATTACAAAAAAAAAGTGTTGACCAGACATGACTATTCCTTAAGTAGATATACATTAAGATAAAATATCCTCTTCCCAAAAGTTGACTTTATATATTTTTTCAATTCAAAGGTTCTTAAAGAGCTGTACAACATGCAATATGATGAATATAAAGACAAAAAAAAAATATAAAAGGAGTCACTCCTATTAAACCCACTGCAAACCCAGGACATTCAACACTAGCTTTAAAGGGGGTTCCTGACCAGGGCTACCTTCTATTCTGTTTACCCGTGGGGCTTAGCTGCAGTCCCTCTAGCTCTTCGCACACTTAATTCTCCTGCAGTCCTTAATACTTCAGTGTTTGCATTTTCCCTTCCTCTTCAAACAGAGCCCTCCCAGGCAAACATCAAGGAGCCTGATTGCCTAAATCTTCATGTCAGCCTTAAGACTGGAAACAATACTGGAGTTGCGCAAGGCAGCTCCCAAAACATCGAGGAGTTGTGTCGGATTTCTTCATGAATGGCATTCCTGTCACCAGCGCTGTGAGGAAGGCCAGGCTTTCTGCCCCGAGCCCTGGCTACTACCCTGTGGCAGCTGGGCATTTCTGTTCAAGTGCTCCACAGCAGGCGCTGCTGACGTTGGGCTGTTACGACTCGCCGCCTGGTGAAGATCGCCCCAAACGCGCGGGAACTGTCTCTGCTGGGTGGGCAGCCTCGGACAGCACGGCAGTGGCACGAAGGGGCAGGGCTGATCCCACAGTCCACAGAGACACCTCACGGAGCGGGGAGCTCCGCAGGCACAGGGGCTACCAGGAGGAAACCACCGGCGCGGTGAGCCAGGAGAAGGAGGTGATGCTTCCCTGGAGCGTGGGATCGCCGGAGCCGGGAAGCTCTGCTGCTGCTGCTCCCTTAGGAGAAGGGTTTTGCTAATAAGTGTTTGCTCTTCATACTTGAAGCAGTAGTTTGGAAACAACACAGGGCCAGCCTGGCAAAGCTCTTCTGCGTTTTTTATTTCATTCAGGGAGTTTTATCCTTCAGCTTTGCATTAATGAAATTCTTTCTCTTCTTCAGTAACATTTTTTTGAGACATCTAAACTGGGAGTGTGGATTGTCGACTGCCAGAATCCTTGTGCCATAAAGGGAATTTGGGGCTCAGCTTGGCAGGATGTGCAGCTAGCGATGGTTTGAGCATAGTGCTGCTGCAGGAGTCAGCTCTTATTTCTCATTCTGTTAGGAACTGTGAGCAGACTGGATTTCAAGGTGCATTTCAAGGTCTTCTCCATCTCTCCTTTACACGTTCTTCTCCAGCTTCTCCATGGCACCCATCTACCTATCCTCTCCAGCATCAGTGCTTTGTCCTGTGTGTTTTCCTCTCCCTACCCACATTGCCTCCATTTTCTACTTTCCTCCCAGCTCACCAGGTGATATCATCTCACCACCTCACCATCCTTATTGTCTTCTTCGCCTCCCTTTTCTCTCTCACAACTTTTGATCAGGTGGTACCTGGTTTCTGCGTAAGTCTCATTTCTTTCACAAAGTCCTCAAACCTCAAGTTTCTGACTCTTACTGAACAGAATGATTCCTTTTCCTTCCATCCTCCCTTCCTCTATCCCTAGCTAGGAAAATGAAAGAATTGTATTATGGCCTGTACACATCAGGACACTCAAATAAATTTATTAGAATTCATGAAAAGTGAAGTGAAACCGGCTGAAAAACATCAAGTAGACAAAGGTCACTTTCACCTTATCTGAGAACATTCATATAGAGATATAAAGGGGTTTAACTAATCCCCTTCACATCCGTACTTCTAGGTAACGCAGACGTATCCCTGAACACACACCTTTAGAAGAGCCCTCACTGTTTCATTCTCATCTCTTTTCTCTTGCTGCACAACAGGCAGAAGAACAAGCCATCGGTCTCAGTGGCATTTTGGTGGCACCAGAACTAATAAGGTGCAGCTGCCACGTACCTGCCTGAGAGCCAGGGCTGCCCCCCGAGCAGAACTGCACACAGCACTGGCGTGGGTTGTTTGGCACGAGGAGAGGAGACGGCCTGGAGGGGAAACGCTGCTGCAGAAAAGATGCGGAACTCGGCATTTCCTCATACCTGGGATACTTGGCACAGAGGTTATGAAAATAAAGGGTAATTGACTCCTTTCTGGGGAAGTGGGTACAGAGGTAATTTTGATGCAAATGCTTTTCAGAACCCAAATTTCCCCATGAGAATCTTAGCATTTAAATGAATTTTAAGAACTAAGAATAACACTTTGTTTGTTCACTGCATTTCAAATGTGTTTCAAAAACTTCCTGAGCAAATGGGTTTGTGGTATTAATCTCATACTTATTTGTGGTTAACTTCTGATAAATGCCAATACTGCCATGAGCCTATTGGCATGGCTGAATGGCTCAAGGCTGCAAAAGAATCAATAGCCTGAATTTTTGGCCACCTCACTTTGCTGTTTGACTGAGTGGTTGATGAATAATGGTGTAAAACTGTAAGAACTTCCTAATAATTTTGCCAGTGCCTACATGGTTGACTGAAGAAACATGTTTGAATTTCAACACTAAGGTGATGCCTAAGTGATCCGTGAGAGCCAAGCACAGAGCCAAGCACCTTTCATGGTATCTTTAAATTACAGAGGCGGGTATTTAGACATAAAGGAAACAGGAACTAGAACTCTTTTCATTAGATTCATAGAAATCGTTATGGTTGGAAAAGACCTTTGAGATCATCGAATCCAACTATAAGCCCCTCAATGCCATGTCCCTAAGTGCCTCACCTACACAATTCTTGCAGGCTGCCAGGGACTGTGACTCCACCACTTCCCTGGGCAACTTGTTCCAGTGCTTCAACACTCTTTCCATGCAGAAATTTTTCCTAATATCCAACCTGAACCTCCCCTGGCACAACTCAAGCAGTTTGAGAACTACTCAAACTCTCTAAGGGGCAACTGAATATGAAAGTATCACCTCTAGCTCAATAAATCTCTCAGCCAGAAATCACTGTCAGACAGATGACTACTCAGGTTTGATGACTACTCACTATGCATTTGTTCTATTCTTACGCTCTTTCCTTTGGCCATTATGGAAGGCAGGACCTAAGCAAAAGTGTGGTGTAACCAAGGACAGACATTTGTGTGGTTGTGATGTGGGCTGTCTCTAGGCAGAATGATCACCCAGTTTCAGTAGGGATGACACAAACAGAGGAGGCATCAACACCTCATCATGCTCAGGTCCTGAGCCTTTGCTCAGAGCCATTCTAGACACCCTAAATGATCTTGCAGCAAAGATTTCTGAATCCCAGCTGCGTGCCTCTGGGTTGGAAAAGAAACACCACAAACAAGAGCTGTTATGGCTGACACCCCGCCTCGCATCATTCAGAGAAGGCAGTTTCCCTTCCTCACTGTCTTGGCCAACACTGAAAAAAGCTTAGGCAGATACTTTAATTTTAATCAAGTACTGTTCAGTGTGAAAACTTAGTCCTGAGTAAGTCCTTTGAGGAGTTAGCCAGAACTAGCCAACTTCCAGTTAATTTCCTGAACTTGAGCCAGCAACTAAGATCTGAGGGGACTAAAGCAACTTTTTGTGTCTAAGCAGAAAGCACTTAGAAAACTCTTTTCTGTAGAGACATCTACATTTGTGTAGCATCGAAGTGACACAGGTCACCACAGGCACCTCAGTCCTCTCCCCGCTACTCTGTCGTGGCCTCACGGTGTTGACTGAAGTTCAGTGTTTGAGACACTTATCCTTGCAGCACTGTGCAGCTGGTCCATGGCAGCAGGAGGCCTTCCTGCTCTGCTGGCCGCCGTTGGTGGCTCTGTGCTCCATGGCAGCGGTGGGGAGTGCAGGCAGATGTGGCTCCTCTCTGCCACATTCAGTAGTGCCCCAAGTCATCCAGAAGAAAGCCAGTAGTATCTCTCAGTGCAAAGATTCTGGACTTTGACATGTCTTAAGTGATGATACTTTAAGGCTTAATTAGATTATACTGGGACCATTTAGGACTCCAGTGTCTGAGGTTTTAGGCCTAGAGAGCTATCATGCACATCCAGAGGGATTTCTTCTGCAAAGTGAGGAGGAGAGAGTACAGACTTCAAACCTTGAATCCAAACAACTTTGTAAAAAATATCTATCCATTTTAGTTTGGCTATAAGGCTTAAGCCCCACCTTCTGGCGAATGGGTAAGTTGCAGGAAAAGACCTCCGTTAAAAGATGTTAAGTAATAATGGTGAAATGTTGGGAATATATTAGTATTAAGGCAGAAAAATACCTTTATTACACTCAAAATATTTTAAGAGAATGCACTGATCCCCATCAAATTGTCAACAAAAGGGTTTCAGGTGGCTTTGTATGTTCCAAGTAGTTGTATTATGCTACATTCCATCATCCTCATGCGGTATAAACAGTCATACCATAAAATATTCCTAAGCAAAACAGTTTGGAATACCTTCTTGCACAAAACCGTTCAGTATTATGGTTTTTAATTTTGTTGAAGTGAATAAAAATACAATTTGAAATGTTAAAGTTTCTCTGAGGACAGCAAATGCTTCTCAGGCAACACTGCAGAGCGCTGTGTTGAGAACAATGAGGCTGCTCATTGCTAACTTCATCTTTTCTTTCTCCCACAGTGAAGGAGGTGCAGAGACCAGAGGATACTGCTGCTATGGGGACAGCAACATCTGCATTGCTGACTTCCTTGGGTGTTGTTCAGCTATAACATAGAGAATCAAAGCAGAGAGGCAGGTGTTGTTGTCAGAGATATGGGCAGCAGGCTGAAGACCTCAAATAAGCACATGAACTTCTCCTCCTGGACCATCAGCTGGGGTCTTCCTCTCCCCAGGTGTGACGGAGGGACCCGCACCCTGCTGACAGCTTCTCCTTGCAGTCTGGTGTTCCTGCAAACACCTGGATCCCTTCTTACACCTCTCAGAGCAGAGGAGTCCTGGCCACCTCTTACACCTCTCAGAGCAGAGGAGTCCTGGCCACCTCTGCCTCTTGCCACAGCTTCACCTTCCCAGCGTGTGCTGGCACTCAAGGTATGTCCAGAGAAGGTGCAGGGCTGCCAGGGCTCTCCACTGGTGCCCTCCGGTAGGAATGTAGCACCACAGGGTCATGGGCAGCACTGCTACTGGGGATGGCCAGCTGTGGAGAGGGCAGAAGGAAGCTTCCTGCTCATGAAGATCTCAAAAATTGCATTTGTTTAGTGAAGAAAATGAAAAAGGAGGAGGAAGAGCAGGAGAAGAAAGGGAAGAAGATGGAGGAAGAGAAGAAAGAGGAGAAGCACAAAGCAAGGGATGAGATGGAGGAGGAAGATGAAGAGAACAAAAGAAAGAGAAGTCTCTTTTACTGTGATTGATCCCCAAAGGGCACAATTCAAGATGAATAGCAAACGGGTTTCCACAGGAGTGGAAGGTGTCCCAGTATGCGCAGGCATGACCTTGGCAGGTACCACAGAAGACTTCTTACCCCTTGTTACCCGTTGCTGACACCTTACACCCTTGAACATGTTGTTGGTTGCCTGTTCAGGCACAGTTCTTAAACAGGCAGTTTGGCAGCAGAAGGTGGAGACAGGGCTCTTCTCTGCCTCCTTGCAGAGCTGGCCATTGGAGAAGGAGGGAATGGGAGCACAGCATGAGGAAAAGAGGGGCTGGGGCAAAGGGTTCCCCCACCGCCCTCTCCCAAGCTAGGGCACAGCTTGGGGCAGCACTGTGCTGCCCCAAGCTAGGGCACAGCAGCAGCAGTCAGACCTGCAGGACCACGCAGTCCTAGCGCTGCCTGGGGTACGGTGCAGGACTTGCTGCTGGCGTGCTATGGAACGGGCAAGGGGACACAGGTGGGTGTGGGAGCCAGCTCAGCATGAATGTCCAGTGCTCCTCTGCAGGGACTGTCACCCTGCTCCAGCAGCGAGGACCCGGGCTGTCAGCTGGCAAGAAGCTGCAACTCACTCGGCAACATCACTGCAGACTGTGGCAGTCGGTTCTTCACAGCTCTCTGCAAAGAAGCTCCTAAGGAAATGGATGGTACAAAGTGGGGAGGAGTTGCCTAAAACTGTGACCCAGCACCCCGTCTCACCACCACCACTTTCTCTTGGTTGCTCTTGCACTTGTTCAAATCCAAGAAGCACCGTGCTTGAGCAAGACCTAAATGTAAACAGACCCCACAGGAGATGTACACATCTTTTAGAGGAAACTTTTGACTTTCTCCATCTCTGTCTCCCAGGACTTGCCTCATCAGCCCGTATTCACTCGGGAGGTCCCTTCACACAGGTCACCTCTCATCCAGACACGCACTTAGGAGGCTCCTGGCACCTGTGTCCTGCAGGGGCTGCACATCCCCTTCCCCACAGCTCACACCTGCACTGGGGAGACCATGGCCTTGCTGTAAAGGAGAAAATCCTTGGCCCAGCAGCACCCCCTAGCTTGCCCAGCACTGCGCCCTGCCTTTGAACATCACACTGTGCCCAAATTTCTGCCACCTGAAAGAGCAGGCAGAAGGCCAGCGGAGTTCACAGAATCACTGAGCAGTTGGGATGGAGAGGACCGCTAGAGATCATCCGGCCCAACCAGGGCCCATCCATGGCAAGCAGGGCCAGCTGGAGCAGGCTGCTCCACCCAGACAAGGATCTCCAAGCATGGAGACTCCACAGCCTCTAACTAGGCAACCTGCGCCAGTGCTCAGCCACACTCAGAGCAAGAGGGTGGTTCTTAGATTCAGGTGGGAGTGACTGTACTTTAGTTTGGGCCCCTCACAGCTCATCCTCACAGGGCACCACTGAAAACACCCTCGCTCCATCTTCCTTATGCTCTCCTTTCACATATGGAGATGCATGAATTTGCTCCCGCAGCTCCGTGTCCCTGTTGTCCTAGGGAGGCCAGCACTGCAGCCAGCGCTCCCACTGCTGCCTCCCCAGCGCTGAGCAGAGAGCGTCATCGCCTTGACCTCCTGCCATCAAGCAGCCCAGGGCACTGCTACCCTTCCTGGGCATGCAGGCACGCTGCTCACTGCCAAGCTGGTACGCACTGCCACCCGCAGCAAAGGGAAAAGAAAAAGGAAAATGAAAAAGGAGAAAAGAAAAAAAAAAAAAAGGAGATCAGAAAAAAAAAAAAAAAAAGAAAAAAAAAAAAAAGGAGAAAAATGCCAAAAGGAAAGGATACACAATAAGAGAAAGGTGAAAAGGAAAAATGAGAAACAATAAAGTGAAAAGAAATTAAGAAAGATGACATGAAAGAAGAAAACAGGAAAGACAAACTGTAAAAAGGAAATTAAAAAAAAAAAAAAAAGACATTATTAAAAGCATTAAAAGCCAAGACATTTTGGAGTTTTAGGGCGGTGGACCAGTAACTCAGACTGTGCCAAATAATCATCCTACACAACAAATGCTAATTACAAGACATGCCTTATAAGTATCAATAAGCTTCCCTCAACCTTTTCCCAAATACAGCTCTGGTAAGCAAGTATCAGCCAGCTAGGCCTAAGAACATACCATCTTTAGCATATGTAAGACTTAAAAGGTGCATAGGAACATGGATGTATAATCACTCCTTCTCAAACAGATCCTGTTCTGATAAGCCAATTACCAGATGAAACATTAGAAATGCCCAGTAAGATTTATTTCATTTTTTTTTTAAAAAAAGCTCAACAGTTATACAATGAAGAGAAACGCGCTGTGCCAAAGCAGACGTTTTACGAACTGTCCCCCGAGAGTCCTTTGCTGCGGCCCAAGGAGAAGGCAGAGGGGCACGGCCGGGCACAGGCGGGGGCGACGCGCTGCCTCCCGCGCGGGCCGGGCCGGGCCTTCAGCGCGGCGGCGCTCGGCAGCCTCGTCCCCCGCGCTCTTCCGGCCGGGGCTACGACTCGTCGGGCTTGTCGGCCGGCGGCCCGCAGGGCTGCAGCATCTTCTCCATGAGGTTGAAGCGCACGCGCGCCTTGCTCTCGTTCTCGGCGATGGCGAAGTAGTTGAGCAGGTCGAAGTGGCCCATGTAGGAGCAGTAGGAGTCGCGGTGCTGGTTCACGAGCCACTCCCACTTGGTGGTGTCGGCGTGGCCCGTGCCGATGTACTTGGACTGCAGGTGCTCCAGCTGGCTGTGGATCGTGTAGCGGTCCGTCATGGCGGCGGCGCTGGGGGCCCGCGCCCGCCCGCCCGGCCGAGCGAAATGGCGAGCGGAAGTGACGCCTCCCCTCTCCGCGCCCACAGAAGGAAGCTGTTTTTTCTCCTGTGGCTCAGCCTTCGGGTCGGGACCTCCTGATTCTTGTGTTTGCTTCGAACGGGCAAATATTTAAAATATTTAAAATAAAACCCTTCAGCTAGCTAGCTAATTGCTGCTGCGGGCAATGGTGGTGAGGCACCCGCCGGGCGAAGCGCAGTGCACACACGCACACGCCCAAGGGCTTGCCGGGAGTTGTAGTCCTTCCGCGCGGGCTGCGGCGCGGGCAGCGCTGTGCGCATGCGCGCTGCGCCATGGTAACGGCCGCCGCGTGGCTGCGCTCTGTAATAAAGTCACTTGGTGCCGCGTTGGTTAACGGAGTAACCGGGCAGTGAGGCGTGTGCGGGAGCGCCGTGGTCAGGTAACCGTCAGCTACACACATCACTGGGGACTCAGCGCGTGCGGATTAGTGACTAATTCAGCCTCATAGTCTCAAGCCGGATGCTGAGCTGAGTGGCCTTGATATTACACTGGAAACTTAATTCCCCTGAATGAGAATCAGATAAGGAAACGGCTGTAAAATCTGACCATGAAGTATCTTGGTAAGGAGTCACTGGGAACAAAACCAGAAAGTCTTTATTTGTCAGGAGACTATATATATACAAAAAAAAAAACAGAAATTAAAAGGTGCTGCAAATTATAATTGCTGCAATCCAGCAAATTACAGATAAAAATTCCTTAAAATAAGCACTCTCCATCTCTCTTAAAAAATTGCATAATGTTAAAATTAAATTGAATTAAAATATATATGCTTTGATACAGTAGTAATTACTTGTCTTAAAATAGGATAGGCACTTTGGTTGCCAGAAATTTCCCAGTAGGACAAGCTGTTTTGTGATCCATTCCTTGCTGTCCTTGTAAACATTGTGTAGTTAAATTCACAGAAGTGTTTTATGGAAACCTAGATGATTTTGACACCCATGTTTTACATTGAGCACCTTACAAAAACAAGGATACAGGTAGCACTGTCAAAACAGTATCCTAAAGTGTAAGGAAGTTCAAAGATCTAAATGAGGACCTTACTTAGGAGCTTACTTAGCAGGAAGCGGTTTTACACAGCTGGAAAGAGCAAGTATTCTGGAGTTGCTTCCAGAGAGACCAAGAGGGAGGAACTAACCAAAACAACAGCAACAAAACATGTTTGCAGAAAAATGCAGAGGCATTTCACATCTGAGAGCTTGGCAAAGTCCTTACAAGCCTATTATCAGATAATCGAATTTTATACATCTGGACCCAAACCCGTGAGGAAAGTAACTTGCTAAGGTTGCAAAGAACAGGAAGTGCAGTGTGCGTTCAAAGACTAACACGTATCAGGGCCGACAGAAGGCAAAATTGTTGAGTTTTCCTGAAGAGGAAAATATGAAGAATTCTGGAGAAATCACAGCAAGTGCTTAAGTTATTGACACCAGCAGAGAGACTGAGTGATTCAGGTACTCACCAAGACTTCAGAGAGATGATCTAATAAAACAAGCACAAAATTACATTTAGAGGTAGCAGATAGCTCCTGTTTCAGAAGTCTGCTCCAAAATTTCTAATGCTAGAGATCTCCCGTTTCCTCACAAAATTGTTTCTCTCCATGATTTTGTGGTTTTATAACATCTCCACACTCATTGCAGCCTCAGTCTTACAGATTGCACGGTTTAAAGCAGTGAACTACTCAGAGGCTGCGTGTGTGGTGATGGAGGGTGAAAGTGGATGATCTTCACTAGGCAAAAGCAAAATGTATTATTTTGCTACAACTCTGAAATGCTTGAGAGAAACATGTGACCATGACACGCAGACCTGCCTCGAAGTTGCTTTCCAGTTGCCATCCTTGGAGCTCTAAGATGGGAGATTTATTGCTTAGAATCATCCCCCAGTCTTCAGAGGAGAAAAGATGCCCTGAAACTTGTTTACATCCTGCTGCTGCTCTAGGAGTTGGTAAAAGTAATAGATGAATTAAACAAGGCAAATATTAGAATTACAGTGCAAAACATCCTGAAAGGGAAGTTCAAAACTGACATTCTTCAGTGATATTGGTAATGGGTTAGACTAAATACTGATTCAGATATCCAGAACTCTGGGAATAGGTAGGCAAAAATTAAATTATATTTTGGCTTTGATCAAAAACACATTTAAAAACAAAGGATGAGCTAGACGATACTAAGAGCAAAGTAGAGATAATAAAAATACCACCTAGCAGACAAGTTAGTAATCTCTAAAAGCAATCATCAAATTTAAGTTTCACATGAGAAGTACTGAGTTTCCACTCCTGGTTTTGAAGCATTGCATTAAATTACACTCAGTGAATCTTGATTTCTTCTTCTACTAAGAAATAAAATCTGTTATTGGGCCATAGATTCCTTCTTTGGTGGATCCTGTGCAAGACAGATTTCTGCACCTGGGCACTTACCTTTTTAGAACCAAGAGTTTTAGGATTTGAGGAAATTACAGGGTAGAGGGATGTATGTATGCATACATGCATGCACATATGTGGATAGTTATAGACAATTGTACCTGAATTGTAGCCAGTGTATGTTTAAGCTTCCTGAATAATTTAGTAATCTAGGACATTTCAAGGATTTTGTAATGAGTATTATTAAATATCAAGATATTTTATATTTGTCTTGGTCTCTGGAATCATTACACGTTAATAAATAATTCGTTCCCGAATCAACTGGTATTCACTTGCAGAAATCACATAAACGTGTTTGCTAAAATCCCGAAATAAACTTTTCCACAATTGCAGCCGCATCGTTTCGCGCCAGGTTTCCCGCGCAGGGGAACGGGAAGGGGGTGCGTGCAGTGAGCCCTGGTCACCACTGGATGTCGGGATTGGGCCCCCATGGACTCGCTTGCCTGCCAGCCGCGAGCGTTGGGCGGCTTCTGCAACGCGAACGGTGCTAAGGCGACAGCGAGAGGGATGGGCACCCTCCGCGGCCAGGTACACCTGAGTGCTTAAATTTTTCCCTGGGTCTTTCTGTAGTAGGCACGAATAACGTCCAGTTTCCTCAACAGACCACATTATGAACACGGCTTTCCTGAAAGATCCCATGAAATGAAACCCTTTCCATTAAAAAAAAAATCTCCAACTATTTTATTTTATTTTATTTTATTTTATTTTATTTTATTTTATTTTATTTTATTTTATTTTATTTTATTTTATTTTATTTTATTTTATTTTATTTTATTTTATTTTATTTTATTTTATTTTATTTTATTTTATTTTATTTTATTTCTGCTTGAATAAAAGAATAAGCCTTAGCATCCCAACCACTTGCAATCTTCAGGATGTCAGAGCAGATATAGAAGCATGTTAAGTTCTAAACATTGCTTTCTAGACTATTTGCTATAATTATCTCTTTGAAGCTATGATTTTACAGTGTGTAAATATGCAACAAATTTTGAAAGGGTCTTAAAAGGTTGCCCTGTGGCCAAAGCTGTAAGATAGAAGAATAGAGAATAAATAAATAAATAGGAAAATAAACAATACTGGCTATCCTACCATTCAGAGCCTTTCAAGCTGCTTTCTGTGCATTGAAAATGCTTTCTGGAGAAGACAGTCATATATTATTTTAAACTGACCTGCCTTTAGAATTTTTATTTCCTTACATATGAATTTCCCTAATGAAAAGTAACTTTTGCCTGGGGCTCAGGACAGGTATCAGTTAGTTTTGAGCAGTGGCGTGCTGCAGATTTGACATGTCACGGTGCATCCAGACTTGGGAGAGGATGTGGTACAGAGTGATTTGCAGCTGACTGGACACTGGCTTAACTGAAAATCTGAAAATATTTCTGGCTTTCATAAGTGAAAATTATGATTTTTTTTTTAATGTCAGCTTCAAAGTTTTAGGATTTTTTTTATCGTCTTCATTGCATCATAAACTGCCAAGACTTACAGATCAAGCTGTATTAAAACTCTCTGTTTCTCAAATGATGTTTTCTAGACCATGCTGTTACCGTGTGCGGGCAAAGCAAAAACGTGCAGGTCCGGATGGTGCCGACCAGCCCTGTGTTCGACCTTTTCTCGGCGCATTGGGTAAATCTGTGCAGCTCTCCCTTGCTGAGAGCAGCTCACAGGGGCAAAGACCCCTTCCCATGGCACCACGCTCCGCCGTTTCCCCAGGAATGCCACTGTGTCACAGCGTCCCCTCTCCTGCACGCCGTGGAGGGCCAGCTCTGTGCCGAGGTGTGCGCTCTAGTCTAACGAGCTTCCCTTAGAAGGTGGTGGATCATTTCCCTGCGTGGCACAGGAGGCACCACCAAGCAGAGTCACAGCGGGGCACTAGCCCCACACTTGCAGCAGGACTCTCGCATAAGGTGCCCTGAGGAGAGCAGAGCAAAGCAGGGAAGCAGCAGCGCTGCTGAGAGCCCCTCGGGCCTTGGCGCAGCAACTGCCCCTGGCTGGTCAGAGGGAAGCTCCATGCTCCCCAGCTGACCCTTGGGAAACACAAGCCCCTCGGCTAATATCGTAGCCTACTGCCTCACGCTGAAACGGAGCTAACAGCCTCTCAGGTGAATTGAAACCGCCCGTGCCCAGGTACGCTTCTGTAATGCAAATGTTTGTTCTCCTCCTGTGTTTCAAGAATAAAATGACATAGAGACAGTAAAGGCGGCAAAGCCAGGGGAGACTACGAGGTTATCTAAGACACTGATATTCTGCCTGCCTTTTTCTGAGTAATTTTGTGCCATTCATCCCAGATGAAGTGCTGCAACTAATACAGAGGTGAGGGAAAAGCAGATTTGTGTTCAATACGTAATAGAGAAGTAGGGATTATAATACATAAATCTTTAAATAACGCCTAGGGGAGATACCAGGGGTGTATACCAGCTTAAATTAGAAGAAATCTATTTGACCAGTGAATAGTGGGTGTGTCATATTACTGTCTTTCTGTGTACAGAGAAAGGTTAGGACACAAGAGGTGACTTTCACATTTTAAATCTGAGTTAGGAAGCTGCATCTGTTTATTTTTTATCCTTTTTTTTTTTTTTTAAGTATCACGTTTAAAATACCAGAGTTTTTTTTTTTGTTTTGTTTTGTTCCCAGAACAGTAATTAGGGTTCTCTGCAAAGGAGCCTGTCTTAACAAGCCTTCTCCCCTAGTGACTTCCATTGTGCACATATGTGCACAAGTATTTATCATTTCTCCTCTCTCTACACTGAGAACAGTCGTGTCATAATGCCTATTTAGACAGAACTCTAACATCTGTATTTTGCAGAGGACAAGACATACCTATAAGCACACAGCAAGTCTGTAGAAAAGAGTTGAAAGAATTGAAGAAGTGTGGAGATACAGATGGGAAGCAGCCACCAAGTGATCTACTTGATGCTTCAATCATACATTGCATTAATTCATGTTACAGCATTTCAGTCTGTGGATTGCTAGCAGGCAGCAAAGGGGAGCAGCAGTGGCTATTTAAGAACTTACCAGAATTACTGAAATAAAAATGTAAGTATTCCATGCCTGTCTAGGAAAAGGCACATCAGTAACTGTCAGTTAACCACTTATTTCTCAACCTGGCCTGGAACTTCCTTGTTTGAAGAGAGAAATGCACATAACCTTCCTGTGTTTACTATAAAATTAAAACTTAGGTTCTCAATAATAAGGCTATATAATGTATCCCACTTTCAACTTTATCACGTCAATCATGTTTATTAAATTTAAGATAGATATATCATGCTTTGTCACAATATCAAGCCCCATAGAGAAATACATGTATTAAAAGTACAGTTCTTGACAACTCAAGAGCTTCCTGTTTACTGGCGTCATGCTTGGGAATGTCTTATTTGTCGCAGGCTGAAAATTGTGGAATGCACCAGGTCTTCAGAATAAAAAAGTAAACTTGGATTGTTGAAACTTGGCAAGGAATAAGCCACTGAAAACAAGGTATGTATAATCAGGATTGGGCAAATGGGTGATGATATCTACCCCCATTTTGCCATGTAACTTGAAAGAAAAATTGTTGATTTTGAAACACAAACATATGGAAGGAGTAGAGCACAAAGATTTTATCTATTTTAAATTATTATAATTTTCCACATCTCCTCAGCACCATGCAGACTGAGAAACATTTAACTGGACAAAACCCAAAAAATGCGATACATAGTATTGTCAGACTAAGACACTAACAAATCATGTAAGCCTAGAAAATCTTAAGCAAGCCTTTACAATCATTTTTGTTGTTTCATATTCTATTTTTTTTTTCTTCTTTTTTTTTACATTTCAGTCTTCCAGGTTTCACTTAGTTCACACAATTGCTTTTCCCCATCAATATGAGATGTTGGAATGTATTTATTTTAGAAAATAATGAGATTTTCACATGCTCCAATAGTCATAGGGACAGAAGCTTTAAGAAAAGCACCAGTTATTATGACAGCTATCAACACTGGGGTTGTAATCTAAAGATCCAGACATAAAGATCCATTTTTTAAACAAAAGTATGGGATAGGAGTTCTCAAAAGTAGAGAGAATCGAATAGTGGCCAGTCTGCCTAGTATGTTCTTAGCTTTCAGCTCCAAAGGTGGTCTAGGAATTCTGTCAGTAGGCATCAAGAGTTAGATATTTCAAATGCTAAGACCATTGGTAACAGTCATTCATATTTGGCACCTCAAAAACATCAAGACTGAAGGGCAGGAAAAGATTAATGTCAGTTCTGGATGTGCCAGAAAATAGTCAGCATTCCAGGAACAGAATGGGATAGAAACTCCCATGAGAAGGTGTATATCAATTTGTAATTGCCTTTAACTGGCATGCTAACATGATAAAGTAATTCTACTCAATCCATGTGGCACTCTAAAAGAAAATTAAAGAAATAACATCCGACTACAATTAGATCAAATTGTCAGTTGATTTATATAAAAATGGGATGAATATACAGTGGTAGTAATAGAAAGTGCTGTTGGAAAGAAAACTTAATCTGCTTTAGTTAAAGGAGCAGAAGCACTGCCTGGGCTAATCACATGATTTTCTCCCCCTGTACTTACTCTCCTGCATGAAGATGAGTTAGGATCTTTCTCCTTTAAAAGGTGTTTGGCCTAGCTCACATAAGTAACTACACTGAGCACAAGGGATTCGCAATCTTTCCCATATCTCAGCACGTGAAAAGGGTAGATGTGACTAACTGCTGCAGGACTGATTCGTGCTATGAGTGGAGAGTAGCCTCGGGCAGACGCCAAGTCACAAATTTGCTGCGTCACTGAGAGGGTAGAAGCAGCTTGCCCAGTGACTCAGGCTGCAGGGCGCATTCCCCAGGGCACGTGCACCTGCGCTTTGGAGCAGCAAAGATTGCTCATAGCAATCTGGATCAGCTCGATGGTACCCATGGAATGTACCCTTCAGCAGTGCTCTTCTGGACAGTTTTCTCTTCCATAATCCATGATATCTTGTTAAGAATATTTTCCTTTGTACAAGCAAGGAAACAAACAAAACTATCTTTTCATTGAGTGATGGAGGTTTGTCCAAATCTCCATTAATCAAATAAATAGTAGCATGTAACTCTGCTTTAAAAAAGCTAGCCATAAACATAGAAAAAAAATAGTTTTTGGGGCAGCCATATACTATATGAGTGTCATAGCTTCCCTTGTAAAACACATTAGGAACTGTAAGAGTTTTTCAGCTGAGGACTTTATAGTATCCTGTGAGCACTAAATCTTTACAGATTTACTCAGAAAGTAATATTAGCCTTACTGGAGATGAGGTTGGCGGAAGCAGCAATGAAACTACTCGCCCAAAGGGCCCTGGTGGCGGAGCCGACTCCTCCACTGTGCTAAGCATCCAGCTCTGCCTCCAACCTCTGTGAAGGGTTTTGACCATCTCTATGAAGATCTGAGTCAGTACAGTTAAATGTTCAAGCTCAGCACGTCATATCTTGATGAAACTTGCTTATGACTGATTGTAACGGTTCGCTTTGAGTAAACTAGCCCTTCGGAAAGTTTCATTGTCGGTTAAGCTTCTGTTTCCTCCTACGTTCTTGAGCAGACTCTGAGCTGAGCACGCACCAACATTCATACCTTTCTCACACTTTTCACACGGTAACCTGCAGAGCTTCACTGAAAGCTGCATTTTGATTGGTTTGCAAAGATTGTTTAATTGCAACAAGTTCGAACACTGTTACAGAAATCTGAAAATTGCCCAAACGGAAATGTAACTTTGATTGCCCAGCACAGGGGCAAATGTTCAAGATACTTTTCCATTATGCTGCATGCAAATGGCAACTTGTGTATGTTGGCACTGACAGTACGTTTTTAGCAGCTTGAATGCAACCTCCATCTCAGAGATCCCACTATTAGGGGTTGTATCAAAATAAAGATCACATTGTTTAGCTTGATTCTTACACTTTTCTCCTGAATGTTGTTAAAGGCTTGTGAAAGATATACATACTTTGGGCTTGGGCAGACCTTTGGTAGTAGTTGGAAGGTACTCAGCTGCAAAACTTTTATGATGGGTGTGTAGTAGTGATGGATTGATACACCTGCATCAAGATGTAGACCTGTCTTCAGGCCTTCCTCAAGCTTTGGGACATCAGAGTTGGGATTTTGGATGAGCTGATTGGGAAGATGGGACATTCATAAAGCTCTGACTGTGATCTGCTGGTTTATGGTCCTTGGTGGTAGTTTTGACCCTTCTCTAGTATTTGAGAAGCATTTCCTCAGGAGTTGTTCTTCATGTAACTGCCAAAGGCAGCTGCCAGAGCATTTGTATAATGAATTTTGTACTGCTTTCTGTTTCTTATCTTAAGCACATGGCTAGAGGACATACACAGTCTATTCATGATACAGAGGACTGTATCAGTGTCAAAACAGCCTACTGCTTATCCTCCATCTCATGTTTCCTGTGTTTTTTAATATTGGAGCAGACCCTATCTCACTTGAGGCAGTGGTCTAACTTCCATAGATTTCACTGAAAGAATATCTCCATTAATTTCAATGGGCATAGACTTCTTATTAAGTTGCACACAGTATTTTCTATGATGTCAACTGTATAGTATTCTCATGCAGGAAATTCCTTAGGGAGAGAAGTAAAAAGACATAGGCATAAGCAGAAGCTTTATGAGAAACAAAAGAGCTGTAGGAAAAGGCACAGAGGCACCAAAGACAATCACTTTTGATGAAAGGAGAGGACTGGCAATCATGAGATATGGATGCAACTTCTAGGTAGATCAGAACAGCTGCCTATGAAATATGGAAGTATTTTTAGTGCAATTGCTTGTAAATTGCTTCAGAAAGACTAAGTAGTACCTGCTTTTTAAATGTAATGTGCTATTATTGTTGCCATATTAATGAAAACTGGCTTGGCTTAGTCACTCAGCTTAATTTAACCGTCACCAAAGCCACATATAAGGCAAGGTTTCTAATATTACTTGGAAGATTTGCTTGCAGCAAATTCCTTCAAGAATTGGCATATCGATCTACTTTTATCTTCAGGGAGCAAGAATCTGAAATTTTCCACACAGTACAGTTTGAAGACTGATGGGCAGATTACTGTGTGTGTAAGATAATTTGCCAAACGTTTCTGTGCATCTAATCAGTCTGTTTTTATGACTTGTAACATACCACAAATACTTTTTAAGGTTTTAATCTGTCTGCTAAAATTGTCTGACCAAAACAAAACCAGCTTTAATACCCCTCAGCACCTAATACACCACTATCAATGCTGCACCATACACTGTCCGGGCACAAACTGGTGCCAGGTGAGCATTTCCTTGTGTGGGATGATACACTCAAGAGTTTCATCTACCTCCTTCTCATATTTCCCCAAACTATTGACTCTATTCCACACAAGGAAAGGAAAGAGCAAGAGCTTCCTGTACCTGTCACAAACGTTCTGAGTCGGTAGCTCTGCAGCACGAGGGAAGGTTATTTATCTGCTTGGTCTTTTCCAAGGGAAGACAAATCGCAAAGAGCAGAGAGGACATTACTAAGGCTGCCAAATGTCACTCCTGAACATTCTCCCTGATGGGAGTAACCCATTACTCAGGCTTGGATTTTGAACTGTAAAAGCAATTGCCATCTTCTCGGTGTCCACAAGAAGCTAAATCCTAGCCAGAGAATCCAGGCAGACACACGCACAGGAGCAAAGTCATACAGGGAAAAGCAAGCAAACAAACAGAAAAAAAGATAAGTGAATATTGGCCGAGAGGAGGAGATAATGCCAACGTGAAGAGGAATTATCCTACATGTAATTAATTTAACTGTCAATAAACTGCAGTTCAAATCCACTTGGAAAAATTTCTTGCCACATCATGTGAAGCAAACATTTTTGTTTCATGAATTGACATGTTTGTCTTCTGTCATCTTCAGGCTATGAAAGTTGACACACAGTCAACTTCAACAGTTTGTATCACTTCAGATTTTGTATCACGCTTCAGGATGGAAATGAAGTATAGATTTACTTCAGTACTTTGAGTACTGAAAAGTACTTCAGTACTTTGAGTACATAATCAGTACTTTGAGTTCTGATTATGAGTGAACACTGCATGTCTTCAGGTGAAACTTTAAATAAATTTGCTGTTGGATATTTCAGAAGATTAATTGTGTTTGTCCATTACTGAATTCTTTTATTGCGTTACAGTCTGGCTTTTATGTTCACATCACATTAGTATTTGCAGCAATTGGATATGCTGTGGAATTCATTTTATATGCGAACAATATATCAAATTATTATGTACAATCTTCTCTTACATAATAGTATCTTAGTTGTTATTTTCATTTATTGCGTTATAAAAGTTTATTCTGTAATATGGAATCTCTATTACTCTCCTTGCTGCTGACAGTCCTGTAACACTGCTGTTCTGTTAGCCACCTCGTTGGCAGTAAAGCCAATGCGTCAAGGACACAGCGAAAGAGCATTTAACACTGTCTCCTGCCCTTACTCCCTATTGATCTAATTCTTCTATTACAAGAGTGTCTACTGATCTTGACCGAGAAGCAACGCTTGTTTTAATAGGCATGGCAGTGTGGCATATATACCAGCTGGTGTATCTTTCAAAAGACATTCTTCTTCCAGTGAAAAGATGCATGACCATTTCTGCATCAAAAGTACAGCTGTCTGAATTGTACCACATTACTGTATTTTATAATTTGATATTAATAATGGTTCTTTTTCTTTTCTATAACCTCTCATAATCATACAATGTCATCATAACTGTTTGATAGCTTGATAAGACATACCTACTTTCAACCCCTTGACTTGAAATCTGGAGACCTGATTTACCCATTTGAGGATTCAGTCTTTTATTTTAATGGATCTTAATATTTTATATTCTTAATGTATTTTATAATTATTTCAGTAAATATTAACACATGATAATATTTACAAAAGAAGGCTGATATAAGGTTCAGGAAGTTGTCTCAGTGTTTCCTGTCTCAAGTTAAAATCACCTATACCTGAACATGAACTCCTGGCTTGTCCAGCTTGAAGAAGAGCCATATTCATTGTAAGCACTCTGAAGCTTAAAGTGCAAAGAGGGAATAAGCTCTGAATAGACATTCATGGTGAAGTCTTCCTTGTCTGCTGTAGTAGCACACAACCAACAAATAAAATGCTATTTATAAAGTATATATATAAATAAATATGGAAATTATATAACCTATTTTTCAGACCAGATAATTCTGCATGTTCATAAACTGCCATGCACAATCAGGCTTGCAGTGTGTGCTCAGCTTTTAGCTCATCTGTTGAGATCTCCCCATAGATGGGCCCACATGACCACGAACTGAGGGAGTGAAGGCGGTAGCTGCTGCTTTCTGAGGTCTGCAAGTTAAGGGATCTGTGTAACACCACCAATGACCAAATCAATGCTGAGGCTAGTTTGTGCCATCCACTATTTGGAAGACTATAGCCACTTCACATGGAAATACCACCACACATTTTGGCAGCTCCAGAATCTCTCTTTCTTACCCATAACTCCCACCAAACGGAGAGCTCGCGTGGGAGGACTGGTAGGAGCTGGGATTCTTCTGAGACTCCAGTAGATTTAGTCAAGTTTGACCTTTCTATAATCTACCACCAGGCACCATGCAGCTACATCCACCAAAAGTTGGTAGGTTTTTTTTATTCATTTGCTCTTCTGCCTTTCATGTATCTACACACACTGTATCATTGACTAAGGTAGAAGAAAAAAAATGTACTGGCTTCCATGCCATTAGATATTTACAGCTATTAAGTGCCTGAAATACTTTTTTTTTTAAGTGTGTCTGATGTCTGATAACTAGTACCTTATAGTAACCTCGAACATTTCCTAGTCTACAGCTTGGTTTAAAAGATAAAATACAAGCTTTTACTTTTCTCAGACGAGGTTTACAAGTTGTTTGACAAATGCTCCTCTAGTTTATCAGGTATCATTAACTTATGTTCTTCCTCTAGCTAAAACACTGATCTGTAAAATGCAAACATAAACATGACTTGGTTTCATTAAAAGTGATCTATGCAAATCTATCATACAACTTTTTTGTCATCTGTAAATGGCCTATATACCATCTGCTTGTCCACTCTGCGAGACTGAAATTGGTCATGGATGGGCTGTGAAATGTATTGCTCCCTGGTTGTGTATTCCCAGCTAAATCACACCAAATGACTTTTCTTTCACTTTCAGCTGGCCAAAAAGCTAGTTTTTTTTTTTTTTCCCTTCTAGAAGCAGAACACACCACCACCATGTTCCTGTTAGAGGGGTCACTACAGAGCATTTAGATGCAGCCCCAAAGCCACCCGTGGGAGGGAAACGCTCTGGGCAGGCGTCCAGCTCCTTCTGGATGAGCACCGTGAAACTGCCCAAGGAGAAGAACCGGCAGTGTGAGTACGGTGATCTCCGACGCGGCTCCGCAGAGTTCACACCTGCACAGCTCCCGTGTGGAATTGTCTCCGGTGCGGTGTGTATCGTCTTCACTTGGTATCTTCTCAATGGTCATAGCGATTTCCGTGTCCGTGCTCTGCACAGTTACGAACTGATGTGTCCCCTGTATTTCAGAAACTAGCTGCTGTTAATCCAAAGGCACAAAAATGTACAAAATAGATGTCTCATTCTTGTCTGATAGGAGGTATCAAATGTCCTTATTGCAGTGTAAAAACAGCATTAGGTAATACCTGACATTAGGCCAGCTGATGTCACTGTAAAAAAAAAAAAAAACCCAACAGCAGAAATAATCCAGACAGAACCTCTGTCTCATTGTGTATATGGGCTATAGCACCCTTGCATTTAAAGGCTATGGCAACAGCATAGAAATCCAGTGGGTTACTTTAGTGCGTGAGGCCCTCAGCTCACGGAAATCAGGATTGCTTCATTGGATTCAGCTGAACTAAACTCGCTTAGGTCTATCACATGAAAATATTTTGAATTTATTCATTCATCAGCTACTATGTTAATAAAACATGCTGGCACCTGCCATCATCTCCAGCATCAACAGAAGACCCAGGGCTATTTCCTTTCCATCCAGTCCGACATTTAATACAATCTTAACTAGATTTGCAGCTTTTTAAGAACCCATGTTTGTGTGTAATGAACCTTCAAAGCTGTGCATGGGTGCCAAGCTGTGGTTCACAAGGAATTCAGGGCTGGCTTCACATGCATAATTGGAAAAGAATTTAAATCCTCTTCTAAATAAGCAGGAGAGAGGTCCTAGCACGGGACCATTCTCTAGCATGGGAGCATTTATATCTGTACAGCTTTTGGCAGTCCATTTTTTTCTAGCACCTTTCTTCATTCCTAATGAAGGAGAGAAAAGAGGCAAGTGAAAAGAAAAACATCTGTAAAGCTAAATATTGCTCTCTGTTATCCCAAACAGCTTCATAGGCTTTACAAAAGAATTAAGCCGGATTTAGTGAGCTGTAGAAACATTTGGCTTCTGAATTCTTTTCAGCAATCCATTCTTCACACAAACAATAGCAATTTCTTTACATCACCAGGGTTTAATGAAGAGCTTGTTCTGTCATGTTGGTGGCTTTTGCGAGAGGGTAGAAGGAAGTGTGAAAGACTCGTAACAAAAAGTTTCTGCCAAAGCGAAGGAGGTTTGCAGCTCATGTCTCCCGCATCCTCCGCACCAAGTATACGGCAGACACCAGATGTTTCCAGACAAGCCCCTGTCCCGCAGTGGCTCATTGGGCACGTCACCCAACGTGCCGACAACTTGGCCCATGCGACAACAGCCGCGAGTTCATTTGTAATTGTTCTTCTGAGTCATATACAGCAGACTAGACCTTCAAATACCATGAAGGCATATTAACGTGCAGGTTTATTTTCAGTTCTGATTGCACTTTGCAATACTGAAGTTCCATTTGTTTTCCAGAGGTGGTGGAAAGGAGAAAGGGATCTGCCTGGAAAGCTGGGATGCTGTACTCAAAGCAGCCACTTGGAAGACAAAAATGCACTAACACTTCAGGGCCTTCAGAGCGCCCTAGAGGGCACAAGGAAGCGGCTAACCCGGTTCCAGAATCAAGATCTAAGAGAAAAAGACCCCAGTGCGGAGGGCACAGGTACAGCCCCTGCACTGTGCAGGGCGCACGTCTTCTGTGCCACGCGCTCAGCACAGCGGTAACTTGTCCTCCTGCCCTTCCCAGCACCGACGGGGCCTCCCGAGGGGCCGCAGGAGCAGGAGGACGAGGAGGAGGAGGCCGCGGGCAGGAAGGCTCGGGCCGCCCCTCGACGGCCGCGAGGGGCAGCACGAGGGGCGTGGTGTAGCGCTGCTATGCAAATCACCGCCCTGCCGCAGCCAATGGGCGGGCGAGGCGCGGCGCGGGGGCGGGGCGGGGCGCCGGGACTAGCGCGGCCCCGACGGCGCGGGCGGCATCGGCACCTCTGGGGCGCGGCGGCGCGGGGCGACCCGACCCGACCCGACCCGACCCGACCCGACCGGACCTGACCCGTTCGGACCCGCCTGCGCGGTGAGTACTGGCCGCGGCGAGCGCCTGCCCCGACGGGCCTGTCCCGGTGGGAGATGCTGCCGGCCCCGGCGCCGCAGGCTCAGCCCGGCGCTGGCGTCGGGGAGCGGCGTGCGGCGCTGCCGGGAAACACAGCGTTTTGGGGCACTTCACGATGGGGCCTGGCGCAAGAGTGAGGGAAACTGCCCCGTCCCGGCGCTGCGTGAAGCCCCACGGCGGTAACTGCCATCACAGCCGGCGTCTCCCCGGGAGGAGGAGAGCGTAAAACCCGCTGTGGGCAAAGCCCGCTGGGGAGCCGTTCACACGGGCTGAGCCGCGTGGGCCATGGAGGCAGCTGGGAATCTGGGCAGTTGCTTGGCCTGGATGAAGAGTCCGGTTTGGATGCTTCTCCGCAGGGATCGGCTGCAGATGCGCCTATGTCTGCGAGCCCTCGTCTGCGCGTTGATGGCGGCTCGTTTTACACACAGCATCCGAGCGGCCCGATGGGCGCGTGATGGCACAAGTCGGGTCTTTAGTTAGTTCTCTGATTACTTCCTTTAACTCATACTAATTTCCTTTCCTGTGAGGAAGAATTAGCGCTCGTGTATGGCTGAGATAACTGCCCACAACTGTGTGGTGTCCGTAAGGAAATGTCTGCGCCTACAGCAGTGGGCTAAAATGGACATTCAGGCAGCCTTAGTCCTGTTCTTTAGGTTGTAGTTTTGAACCTGTTTTTTTAGCTTTTCTAAGGGATCAAAGTGGGAATGTGTGGGTCTTTAAGGTGAGGGTACAACTTCAAGGATACTGTTTTCCTCATAATAGCATTACTTGCTTTTTAGACAGTTTTATATTGAAGTAGTAGCCTACAAGATGAACATAGTTTTTCATCACTCAGGAGAACAGACTAGTCAGATCCCTGAAAAAGAATGGCTCTGATGCTGCTCACATGTGAACACCATCTTCTCACCCTTATTTTTCACTTTGTAGGTGCTGTACAAGCACCGCTCTGAAACTGAAATTGCACAGCGAGTCGTATGGCAGGTGCCTCTGCTTTTTGTCTGCGACCAAAACTGCAGGTTAATCTGTGTTGTTGCAAGAGATCCTTATCAAGACATGCTAGAAGGGGGATATATAGTGCAGTAACAGCGATTTCTGGACACTGCAAATAAACATACTGTGTTGCATATTAAATCACATAGCCCTGGAGATTTCTGGTGTTGTGAGGTTAGGCTTCCTATCCAGCAAATTTATTTATTTATGAAATAGTTTTCTGTTTCGCCCTGTGCTGTTTCGAAGGGACCTTTCGTGAGACAAAATGAAACGACAATCTTAACAGTAACCAAAATCTATTCTAAAAGGAGAAATACTAGTTACCACCGATGCAAATATAGTGGGGAGGAAAGAGAATCTACTGGGTAAAATACATTACCGTAGTCCTTCCCTGGTATATGCGTGCGCTTGCACAGTGCACAGCGCACACTTTGAGAGAGGGAGTTTAACAGGCAGAAAATCATGCAAGCATAGAGTTGCAAAGAGTTTTTAAGACATTATCTTATCTGGTGCATCGCAGCAGTGCTTTGTACTCCAGACCTGGAAAAGGGGTTTTTTTTAGCCTGTTTTTATATCCAAAGAAAGGAGTTCCACAATGTTCCCATAGGGAACTGGTCCTGTCTCTAAGGTCTCTAGTTTCTCCTGCTAAGTCCCATGAGTTAATCAAATGGACTACTTTGTGGGTTTCTGATAGGAACAGGGAGGTAGTAACAAACTGATCATTTCTCCTATTAAATCCTGTCTGATGTGTTGGACTACAGTGGCTCTCTCCCTAGTTGTCTACATGAAATCCTTTGTAGACTCTGCATCCTTCTGCAGCCTCCTTAGTTGGGTAACTGGTGCTGGATGGAGGCCTCCCGTTGAGGCCTTGCTTGTGCCAGCAGTGCAGAGTTAGACCTTTCCTTGTCGTGCGCTATATAAGGCACATCTGCTCAGTGTGGGGGCTTGGTTTTCACAACAGCATGGCATTGTGAACTTTTTTTTTTTTGCTTTCCTGCTAGAAAGTCCCTATAGTCTCTCCGTGCAAATAATATTTTCTAAATATGTCATAGCAGGCTTGCGTCTTTACTGAACTAACTTTTATTTGTATATTCACTTTCCTTATTTGCCAAGAACACCTAAATACTACTTATTTCTCCTTTCTCTATCACTAAATTCTTGTTTGGGTCTGTATCCAGTTCATTGTCATCTGCAGAGTGTATCGGCTCGTGTTTGTTTCTGTCAGCCAAGTTGCTAATAAAAAATACAGGGAGCCTCCTAGTTTGCCAGAAAAACATTGTAATACTGACACATTCAAAATAATGTTATGATAGTTAGAAGATAACCAATGTGTCAGGTATGAAAGTGCTTGACTAGATAGCCCCTCTATTATCTCTATCTGGCCCATGAGCTCTCTTAGACTCTTGGGTCACCCCTTAGTGCAGGGATGGCAAAACGCGCTGCAGAGATTGCTGAGGTGTTGTTAATTTGTCAAACAAACTCATTCCAGCACCAAATGCAGGATTACACGTTTATGCAGTTTTGCAAAATGAGCTGTTCCTGGTTACACTTGTTCATTGGCCTTTGCGTGAGCCGGCTCTGATCAGACAGAGCGCCACTGCAGAGGGGCTCTGCTGCTCCTCACGGAGCCGCTTCCTGGGGACCAGAAGGTGAAACTATTCCTCTGGTTCATTTTTTATATTTACTTTGATAGCTTTTGCTGATTGCATCAAACATCATGGTATCTCCCCTAGCCTACCAAGCAAAGTGCTTGGCACTTCTGGTCTAGACCAAAGTTCTGTAGTTTATCACAGAGGGAATGATATCACATATCTTCAGTTTAGCAAGGCTTACCATGCGTGCTGCTTCTGCCTTATCTACTCTGCCAGTCAACCTGACGGAGAAAAAACTTGATATGGTTTGATGAGAGATTATTCATGACAAATGCACGTTGTCTAAAGCCAAGAAAGCACTGAGGGCTTCACCTTTTTCTGTTGTATTTCATTTGTGCCGTATCCGTGCTTGTAACAAATCTCCTTTCCTGAAAATGGGAAGAAAGGCGGTTTGAGCTTTGTATGTGCAGCAGTTCCCGGGCTGATGATGTGGGTAGGCATGTGTGGCTGTGGGGTTTACCTCCTGATTGAAACCGTTTTGATCCTATTATAGTTGTGCAGATTTTGCAGGAGAACAGGGCCCAATCCACTTGACTAAATACCAATTAAAATAACTCTTTTCAATCTCTTGTTTTTTTGAGTAGAGATGTCAGATTGTAACACTATATTATGAGCGGTAAATATGTGGATATTTACTGAAGTAAATATTGCTGTGCTGATTTAGAACATCTGTAGAACACATTGCTTCTGACTGGTGCAACCTCATGTTTCTACTCACATACCTTAATGTCTTAATCACTTTTAAATGCCATTGAGTACTAGCAGCAGTCGTTACACAAGTGGGGCATGTACATGGCTCCTCAGGTGAGCCAATCTGTACTGGGGAAGCCGAGGTGACTAATTAGTTAATGTATATGCTTAAAGCGGCCCAGCAGCAGCACAGGCGTGTGAGTGAACAGCCTGATTTCCTCGCAGGATGACTCATAACAACCCCGAGCTGCAGTAATTGCCAAGAAATGCACGGATGCCTGTCGCATTGCTTATGCTGGTCTGCTGTTTCTGTGTTACTACGTGCAAACCCTTTGATGTGCCGGGTGAGGTACAGTGCACGCTCGCCTTGTCTCTAGCCAGGCCAGTTTTACCTGAAGACTTTAATTTTGCCTATCACAGGAAGCAGGAAGAAGGCTTGTACTGTTAGCCTACAGTACACTCATACACTGTTAGCCTACTGTACAGGATCACAGGGTGCTGAGGTTGGAAGGGACCTCTAGGGATCCTCTAGTCCAAGCCCCCTGCTCCAGCAGGGACACCCAGAGCACGTGGCACAGGGCGGCATCCAGGCGGGTTTGGAAGATCTCCAGAGAAGGAGACTCCACAGCCTCTCTGGGCAGCCTGTGCCAGGGCTCTGTCACCCTCACAGGAAAGAAGTTCTTCCTCACATGGAGGTGGAACTTCCTGTGTTTCAACTTGCACCCGTTACCCCTTATCCCATCATTGGCCACCATGGAAAAGAGTTTGGCCCCATCCTCTTCAAATCCTCCCTTCAGGTATTTGTACATATTGATCAGATTCTCCCTCAGCCTTCTCTTCTCCAGGCTAAACAGGCCCAGCTCCCTTAGTCTGTCCTCATACGATAGATGCTCCAGCGTAGAGCCACAAAATCATCTTTGTGGCTCTACGCTGGGACCCTCTCTAGAAGTTCCACATCTATCAGATATCAGAATACTGCATGGAGAACTACAGTGGGATTTTTTCCTTTCCCTCTGGTAAAATGTAATCACAAACATGTTCAGCTATTCTTTAAAATAGCATTTTGTTTTTAAAAAGCTGTGACTGTAATATGAAGGGGGTAATGTCTATTATTCTTCAGATACATTTGTCACTTCTTGCGAGATTTCTGTAGCTTTCTAACTGGTGCTTCAGTGTTAACAGACATCTTTTCACTACTGAATACATATTTTTAACATTGCTAAATACAGGAAACTCTAGAGAAAATTATAGCTTCCTTTTGCGTGAGGCTAGGAAAAGATCTTGATGTGCTGATCCCTGTCACAGTTGTTAATATTGGAGCAGAATATACAGATGCGATCTTAAAACAGCTGCAGAAAGCACAGCATCCTAATCACTAGATTATGACTTCTGGTGTTGCCTAAAGCTCTTGTAGGAGAGAAGCAAGAAACAGAGAAGCATTTTGAGGGATTCAGTCCTACAGTAATACCAGGGTTGAAGGGGGAAAAGTTGTTTGAAAATGTCATGATCATTCTGCTGGAAGAGTAAATTAGACACATCTTTGTCAAGGGGAAAACCTATTGCAAGCAATGGTCAGGTCTTCAAGTTAATATTATCTGATTTATTATTGGAAAATACATACCAGGCAAAATGATTTCATCTGAAAAAAAAAAAAATTGTTTCCAAACAGAAAGATGCTAGAGAATAGTAAGTACATTTGAGACTTCATCTCTTCATTAAAAGGCTTCAGTTGTGATTAACACTTATTTTTTCCTATAAATGACTGGAACTTTTGTTCCGCAGCAGCACATTATTTGCCTTGTAGCTGAGTGTGCTACGCTCGGCCAGTCCACCTGAGTTAAAGCCTGCGAGCGCTGCGGGTCCATGCAGTATGGGAAGCTATTGGAATGTGCCGATACAGCTGGCTGGGATGTAACCCTGCCCGTGAGCAGGTTCCTTCCTAATTGCTCAGTGTCACATCTGCCATGTGATGTGCAACTAATAGCAGCTGTCACCCCAAGACAGGATATTAGCCCAGGTGATCCACGGGGGTTCCTAGTGGAGCCAGTATCGCCTTGCCCATTTGCGGGGAGAGGGGAACTCCCTGCAGGTGAAAATGAGTAACTGGCAACAGGTTGGGAAATAGCCGTTGTTCCTCAAATAGGCCATTTCAGCTCAAAGGAGTTTCCTCTGCTAAAGTCTTACTCAAGGAGTATGAAGCAACGGAAGTTTACTGCCTAGACTCACTTGACAAGTTGGCAACAGAAGAGCAACTGTCTTAGATGAAGGCTGTAAGAAATGTGCACTGGCTTCCTTCCCTGCTGCTGGTGGTAGAAATTTGGATGTTACCATGAAATCCTTGGTCTGTCTGGGGACCCTTTGTCCCCAGACTCAGTGACAGGGATATAGAGATACCAATGTTGAAACAAATGTAGGTGGACAACTGGCTTGTTTCTGTAGAAATAAGGTAGCTCTACTCACATAACAGGATGCAAAACATAGCACATCCTTACTGCTAAATTCTGTTATTGCAAAGAGCTTGTTGTTGTCAGGCATTTAATATTACAAGAGTTCAGGACTTCTCTTTGTTCAGACTCTTTGAAAGGTTTTTTTTTACCTGTATTTTGAGATTTTTGACTTTCAAAATAGAGTTCCTTCTCTGTCTGAAGTCAGATGTGTCATGGAAGCATGTGTGGCTGTAGTCTTCCTGCTGCGGGATTTCTTCATCCTTCTCAAGCATCCTAGGAAAGCTATATTCATAGTGGTGATTAATGCCAAGAAGTGGCATCCTACCATGAAGAGAGGCACACTGTCCTCAGCTGACTGTGTTCGGTGGGTATCTGCCTTCGAAGTTGTAGTCCTTGCAGTCATAACCTAGCCTATATTCTTGGCACGTATGTGTGCCATGTGTATACAATGAAGGATTGCATAAGGAACGTGACTTTTTACAAGGATTGATTTATGTAGCTAAAAAACACAGACACGGGAGTACATGTTCCAGTTCAAATATCCACAGTATTTTAGAAGAAAGTCAAACTGACAGCTAGCCTATTAGAACACACACTCTCACAATTAAGAGATTGATACTCTCCAGGCTGTTATTGCAGAATACAGAGGACTGATGCCCTGAAATTGCGATGTGGGAGACGCATCTTAAATATCTTGTGCCAGTAGTTGAATGTGTGTAGCTCTTATATTTCAATCATCAAAACTTTAACCTAAGGCTGAATCATAGACTAACTTAGACTGGAAGGGGCCTCTGGAAATCATATGGTGCAACAAAATGTCTTTGAAGCACATCCCGTTGGACCAGGTTGCTGAGGGCTACGTCCAGCTGAGTTTTGGCTATGTCCAAAGATGCAGGTCCCACGGTTTCTCTGTTCCAGTGTTTATAAAAAGTGTCTTTGTTTGTTTGTTTTCCGCACCTATTTGGTCTGACTTTTCCTTGCTCCCCTTGGGTCCATTGCCTCTCATGCTGTCACCGCGAAGAGCCCGAGAAGAGCCTATGTCCTCACACTCGGTAGCTGTAGACAGCTGTAGACAGCACCTTGAGCGTTCAGTTCCCCAGGCTGAACCGCCCAGCCTGGCGGCCTTGGCGGGACGAGGGCCCCGGCGCGCCCGGGCCCGAGCAGCGGACCCGGCTCTCCCCGCACGGTCTCTCTGGGAGAAGAGAGGGCAGCCCTGCTCTCCATGTGCGGGCTACGCGCTCCTGACCGAAGCGCAGGGTGCCTTGCTGGCTCGCGCTCAGCGCGGTGGCCACCGGCATCCCCGCGCCTTTTCCACCAGGTGGCTTCTCAGCGAGCGCCCCAAGCGCGGGGCCCGCTGTGAGCAAGGGCAGTGCCACCGGCTTTCCAGAATGACCACTAGGCCTCTCCTAGCAAGGCACGTCTTACGCGCTAATATACAGCGGCTTTAATCACAAGCAGCATTTCCAACATGTAAACATGTGAGTAAGCTGGCCTGACTGACCGCAGCATGTAATACAGGAGATCAGCTTCGGTAAATATGGAGCAGTAAAGTTGTTTTTTTTTTCCCACCTGCCTGGTCACAGTTGCTTTGTCATTGCTGTTTGGTCATTTGTTTTGGTGTGTATTTTGCAGATGCTGGAAATGCCCAGAAGTCCTTATCCTTGGTAAAATATAGTTCCTTTTTACTGGAAATAGGAATCTGAAATGAGGAAGACTGCTGTACTGATATTGTGTTTGTATTTGAGGGTTTTTTCTACGTGAAAATTTAGCAAAATTTTGCAAAATTCTAAGTTTTTGCAAATGCCCAATATAAGTTTAACATGTTCTTTGAGCAAAACGTGTTGTCAGAAGGCAACACGCTAAGCATGTTCTGTTCCCTCACAGGTCCTGTGCTTCGGCCAAATATTGCCAGTTTGACCTAAAGAACAACTGAACATGCTCTAGCACAACGCCGCATAGATCTGCTCTGCAATTTGTGATCTGTGGCCTGATACAGTGCTGAAATACAGGTAGAAAGTCATTCTCTTCCTGTTCCGCATTCTGTGCAGGCGCCGTATGCACGCAAGGAAGAGCGTTCTACTTGAAAAGGTGAGGACAAGGGTAGGAAGGGGGCTTGGGGATGCACTTCAGAAACAGAAAGGGACAGACTCAGGGAGAATAGAAGTGGCTTACAGAAAAGTCCCCGAGCGAGTGCCTGAGCTCCTGGGCAAAGCTATGTGCATCATCAGAACTTGTCATAGGTTGCCTAGATTCCTGCACTCACTTGTGGGTGTCCGGCTCCTAACTTTGGGATCTTGCTGAGCAAAGCGCTGGCGCGTGCAGCAGTGACTGCGCTCACAGCGAGCTGACTTCTGAACGTACAAGCTACAGAGGACTACGCTGCAGGTGTCTTAAGTTGTCATCATAACTCATCAAGAGTAATAGTTTTATCCTCAGTCATTCTTTCCTGAAATACCTGTCCGTAGAATGGGCTGCTAGCACTGCCTGGCTCCAAAGGATTTTTCAGAGTTTATGAAGCATTCCAAGAATATCACTGGAGAAGGCTCTGAAGAAATGAGCAGTAGTAACACAGTGAATGATATGTCTGGCCATAAACTGAAGACAAATATTAAGTTTTACACGTACAACTTTCATTCAGCACATACACAGCACAGGCAGAGACTTGGGAGGAGTGACAGTGCGTAGGCCAGGGTTCAACTGCATCATCTTCCAGTGTGTATCCAGCATCACGGTGCAGTCTGAGGCTACACTTTTCCTACAAAACTGAGGCTACTATGCAGGAGATTTCACTTAGTGTGGTTTTCTGTTTAAATGTGAACTTTCCCCACTCTTGTCTGAGAGCTCTTGCTTAAATATTGAACAAACAAAAATATTTTACTACATTTGTACCAAATTCTCCATGTAAGTTTTATACATACTTGAGAGCATCTCTGCATTAAAATTATTGGAAGTTTTAGATGCTCATATTCCCTGAAGCTTGGAGCAACAAGACACAATACAATACCTCTTAGATCAAAACATTCTTCCTAACATTTTTCCAGAGAGAAAGGGCACCACTTTTGGCAACCACAAAAAATAAAATGGGATTATTGATGAACCAGTTGTCAGACTGTACTCCATGGAGATTTTTTTAGAGTGTCTGATGAAATGAAATTTTTATTAATGCTGAGGGAGGAGGGATGAAATGTGTTTTCCCTAAAGTCTGGGGAATTGTGAGAACTGAGGTAACATAGCCCTGCACACACACTGTTTTGAAATGATTTAGTTTTACATGAATGGCATTTTGCTGCTCTGGATTGTCATCTTAAAGTTTGGTCATCATAAATACAGGTTGCTGTTTCCAAATGTTGATGCAAAACATGAAAAGAATAAACTGCTGAACACAACACTTGGCATTTCCAGGGGAAGATAGTAAGCTCCGAGGAAGCCAGTAAGGGTGAGGAATGCAGTCAGACTAGGAATTGGGTCAGGTTTTCAGAACCACATCTGCATTTCAGGTGGAAAGCATCAGAGAAGCAATTCGTGACCAGAAGAAACTTGAACAATCCCGAGATGGCTACCTGCCTCTTTGCTTGTTCCTTTTCTTCCAAGCCTTCTAGAACACGTCCCACTATGTTATTCCAAACTCGAAGGGTAGATGTTCTTGCAGCAGTGCCTCTAGGTAGGCTGTGCTGTACAGTGCAGGTTTAAAGTCAAGCACACCTGTCCTTAGCATTCCCCCTACGTTTTTGTTTCCTTTACAGATGGGCATTTTTCATCCTGGTGCTCTTGTGGCATGAAGCAGAAGAATCTTGATTTTTATTAATGCTGAGGGAGGAGTCAGAAAACGCTGCCATTTGCTAATGCTTTCTCTGTATGACTGAGTTTCATCTATGTGATTTAAAGTCAAACTGACCTATTTGACATGTGTAGATTCCTCCATGAATTTTCTTCTCTCAGAATATTAATGAACTCTCTTGGCTTGTATTACTTGGAAAAGTGCTGGATAAAGTTGAAATGCACTTTCTGCACAAGTATAAAGGTGACTGTAATCAGGACACTTCCCAAGGCTGAAATGCAGCCTGTGTAACTGTCCCAGCCCAAGACACTCTGTCTGTGATGGAATCTTTTTTTTTTTTTTCTTCTGTCTCTTACACAACCTCTTTTAATACATTCATCAGTCCCATGAAACAGATCATAAACTTGCACTGGATCTGGGTATCGTGGGTGTGTTCACACTGGATCGTCTTAGCCAGCAGATCCTAAGAATGGATGCATTCACAGTGGATAACATGTCTGTAGGGGACGGTGAATTCCTTGAAAAACAAAAATGAATCTTCCAGTGATGTCATGATTGAGGTTGCTCCTTAATTTAGTTCTCTTTCTTAATTATTTAAATGGTGTCATGGGATATATAGCTTTTGCAATGGGAAATTTCAGCTTCCTGCTGGCTGTACCACTTCATAAAAGACTCTTGCTGGAGCTTTCAGATTTCACTTTATAGAAAGACTTTAAGTTTAGAGTTTCAAGTAAACAGCATGCTTAAAGGAGATTTATGTTTCATTGCCATGTAACTGGTCTGTACAGATGATTCAATTTGTTGCTTTTGTGGTGAAATCTGTAGTCCAGTATGTGTGAGGCAAACGCAGAAAGCAGAGCTTATTCCGTAACAACTGTGGTACTTTTTCCTTCAGCAGGGTATTTCCATGGTACAAAAATGAACTAGTCAGTTGACTTGACTTACAAAATGCTGGGGTTTTGTTGGTTTTTTTTTTTTTTTTTTTTTTTTGCTTGATGTCTAGTGCACTGTGATGAATGATAGCATCATCTGAGGACCTTAAACTTGTTTTTCAAAACATACTATCTTACTGCTTGCCACACCACTCCTTGAAACTTTTCTTTGCAAGCCATATTGGTAAATGTTGCTTCTGAGAATCTGAGAGACTTCTAACCTTCTTCTAGGACGAGCAAGCTTAGAATGAAAGGCCCTGTAGTTTGGAGTAGTTGATGTAATGAAGAGCTGGCTACATTGATAACTGAATGCTTCCTATCATTTGCTTGTTTTTTTTCCTTCCAAGTAAAAGACTGGAGTTTTTTAGGGGCTGTACATTGGTTTACTACTTTGTTTTTGTATTTGTTTCCAGCATCGGTTGTCTTCTGCCTTCAGCTTTTGAAGTTTTTTAAAAAGTGCACTAAATTACAGTTTTGCACTGCAATTTCTAGAAGAGTTCTCTAGTGTCGCAGTTTTGGATCTGAGATTCATCACTCAGTGAGATACTGTGAACAAATTTAAGACCTGGATTTTTTTTTTCATGTGGGATTAGCTGTCAAATTTGGACTCTGTAAAGCAATGTTTTATTTACCTTTTTCCTCCTTTTTATTTCTCCGTTTGCAGGCAGGATGAAGGACCGGCTAAACGAACTGCATGAATTAGCCGGGTTGCACAATGAGCATTTTCCTGACGGTGAGGATGATGAAAATGCACCCCGTGATATTTTGCTCTACGAGACTGATTATGCCTTGGCAGCTCTTCATAAAGACATACAGAGCCTCCGGACAGAAAACAGCCATCTAAAAGAGGACGTCAAGAGGCTTCGAAAACAAAACAACCGCTTCCTTACTTCCATGCGTAGCCTCAGTAGCATCAAACGGGATACTAACGGCATTGCCAGAGACATCAAGGCCCGTGGGGAAGGCATCCATAGGAAACTGCAGATCATGAGAGATTTCAGCGACGATGCAGTAACAAAATACGGTGCCTCATCCGTCATTGCCAGGGTGGCTAAGAACCACTACGTGGACCTCATGCACGCCTTTCAGGAGGCCATGTTTGAGTACAACGCGACGGAGATGAGGCAGCGGGAGAACTGCAAGATTCGCATCCAGCGGCAGCTCGAGATCATGGGCAAGGAGGTCTCTGGCAACCAGATCGAGGAGATGATCGAGCAAGGCAAGTGGGATGTCTTCTCTGAGAACCTCCTGTCGGACGTTAAGGGGGCTCGCTCAGCCCTGAATGAGATCGAGACGCGGCACAAAGAGCTGGTGAACCTGGAAAGTCGCATCAAGGAAGTTCACGAGCTCTTCATGCAGGTGGCCCTGTTGGTGGAGGAACAGTCAGACACCTTTGACATCATTGAGATAAATATGCAAAACGTTGAGGACTACGTAGGGGAAGCTAAAGACCAAGTGAAAAAAGCTCTAGAATATAGAAGAAAACACCCTCTTAGAACAATCCTCTGCTGCTGCTTGTCGTGTTGCAGAAGGTGATCGTTCCCCTGAAGCTATCACGGACTGACCTGGTCTCCAAAACCTTCCCAGCGAGATTCCTTTAGTACCAGCCCCTAGAACTGTGAGGGATAATTGCGTGCTGGGTGTTATTTTCTTTTTTTTTATTGCCTTTTTCTTGAATGTGCTGAAGGTACTTTTACTTAGGGGCTACTAGAAACATTGATAAAGCTATTCTTTTTTTTTTTTGAGATGTATTCTGTTGGTGTACCTAGCAGTGCAAGTACTTAGAACACCTCTGTGCAATGATACTTGTTTCACGTGGGCAGTAAAGAAGAATGAATGATGGGCCTGGCTCAGGGAAAATAAGAAATTCCATAGAAGTAACTTTATACTTATTTGTCAAAGAGAAACTACAGGCAGTGCAGAGCTACACAGTGCACCACAGAATCAGAAGGTTTGAATTTGAACTACTTTGGAGCTTGTGTTATGCATATACTACACAGATTTTGCACTGTTCATTTAACAAAATATTTAGCCTGCTAGTTTAGCAAAAGACACAGACTAGTTTCAATTTTAACTTGATTTTCATCTTGTACTAGCCTTAACAAGAGTAAAATGCAAGTTAAATTTTAAGTACGTTTTGCTCTGTTTGTGCGTGATTGATTTTCTCTACTTTCAATGGCCACAAACCTTGCCAGAAGCACCACAAAATTGTGGCATCTCGCTGAATCTTTTTTAAAATGAGCCGCTGTCTCGTAGTCTTAATTTCAAAACTGCAAAGCCATTGTGCTTCAAATATATTTTTCTGACGAGTAACACTTCAGCCAGGAGAGGGATGCCTGCAGTAGCCTTCTGTAGAAGCACACCTAAATGTCCAACAGTTTGGAGTCTTTTCTGCTGGCGCATTAATGCTTGCAGTTTAGTGGATTACCGCACCAGCAGACTTTTCTTTTTTTCTTTTTTGATTTAATATTTTTATATATTTAAAATAATGTGAAGGATTCCATTTATTATCATTCAGTTTCATCTGTGTACAATAAAACAAGTGTTTTCGCCCACTGTTGGGAAATTTCCCTGTGAATGAAAACAGACATTTTTCTTCAGTATACGTGAAGAAGAAAGGCAGCAGCATTTAATGCCATTTCAATCTTTTTTTTACAAGCTTAAATACTTTTTCTCTTTTCCTCCAAGGGGAGTCTGACTACAGTATTTGTGGCATGTAAGGAGGAAAGAGAAAATACTTGCAGTCCTAGAAGCCACCGAGCCCTCTCAGTGAAATGTGTATCCGCAAGTTCTTGGCAGTGACTTTAGCTCCTATTTCTGGAGTTTCTCCAACCACAGTATTTCTAGGTGGCTTCCTGATACACTGTGATCTGTCGCTATCCTTTGAATTAATGCAGGACATTTTTCAAAAGTTAGTGACACTTATTTGAACTCTGATCCCCTTTGTACGTATTGTAATAAATATATTTAAACATTTCAAATATTTTGTATTTGGGAGTTTTCATTGGGAGGTGTGCATAGCCATTTTCCTGCACCAATCACAATTAAACTTTTCCCTTTTGGTCTACTGCACACTATTTTATATGTTTTTTTTAAACATAATTTTTTATTATTTATATTAGTATAACAAAAGAGTGAAATAATTTCAACTTCCAAGCTTTCATATCCCAGTGGGAAATGTTTCTTTGCCAGACAGGCCTTTTCACATCAATAATAAGATCACTTCTCTGAAAGTGCAAGCCTCTTTAGCTGAAGTATCTGTCTGTGATAACATGGAAGAGTGAGAAAAACACTGATCTTCTAAACTAGAAGATATTTAGATATTCAGTGATGTCCTAATGACATCGGTATTACACTTGCTTGTGGACCTCTCAAACAAAATCCGTACTTGAAGCGGAATGAAGGAGGGTTGGCAGCTAATACTATTCCTACCCCTGTGGTGTTACTCAGGAGGTCAAAGTGATTTTATTCCATGGGTACTGCCATTCAAATCAACAGAAATACTTGAAGAGAAGTATCCTACACCTCCGAGGGTCAGAATATGGGCATAAATCGAAGAGAAATAAACTCCATATTTTATTTGGTCTGTTTATTCTTGGCACTCACCAATGCTTTTGATAAAGATTTGTATTTGTTGCTGTTGTTGTTTGTTTCTTTAATGCATTTGTAGACATGCATATGTACAAGAAATATTTAATAATAAAAGCCTAAAATACAATGTTGTACATTGTGAGTTTAATGGAAAAGTTAAAGGACTAAACTGTTAAGTTGGTGAAAGGAGGTTAGGCAGTGCCTGAAGAATATGTTCTCCTAGTCTTTGCTGCCACAGTCAAAGTGTATTGCACATTGAGACAGGTTTATTGTGTTTTTTTTCTGTAAAAAACATTTTCATATATTCTGATTCTCTACTACAAGAAAAGAAATGCAGATTTACTCTTGAAGTTCTCAGAAATCTTAACTATTTTATTATTAAAAATATGAAGCATATATTCAAATCATGGAGAGAGTGGAAGCAGGCGGAAAAATGTAATTAGAGGCCTTATTTCTTTAGGCTGTTGCTGTGAGGATGTAACTAGATCTAAAAATCATTGAAATACCAGCTTTTAAAACCATTTTCAGTCCCATTCTAAAGTACAGATATTTGGAAATTTACCTCAGTAACTGAACAAACCATTCTCTTCATTGTAAGCATGTGTTCATTGCTTAATGTGGTGGAGTTTTTTTCTCTTGAGTTACATAAGAACTCAAGTCTTACTAGTCCATGAACTTGTCTCGTCACAGTTAAACAGACTTAAAAACAAAAAAAGGAAAAAAGGATCACACTATAGTTGCACAGAAACCCCACACAGGATGAGTGGAAGAAGATGATAAGAGCATCTCGATAATACGTTTACACACTAACAGAAAAAGCAGCAGAATGGGTGGCATCAGGCTTGCTAAGGAAAGCAGCCTTTTCATTCTTAAAGTCAGCACTACTCCAAAGGAGATACAAGGAGCATATTTTATGGATTTTTTTTTCCAATCCATGATGTTACAAACCATATAGCTTGATTTGAATATGGGATTCATTATACATGAGAGGGGCCACAGTAGCTTTTAGGGTTGTTGTTTCCTACTTAATGCGGCAGGAGCTTCATAAAACAAATCTTTTTGATGAGGAGAAAGGGGAACTGACAACCAGACACACACGACTCCTTGAAACGTAGGAGAGCATTGCTTAAATATAAAGCACAAAAGTCCCTTATTACGCAGCATAATTGTTGGTACATAATGCTGAACTGCCTGGATATGTGGATATATATATGGGTATTACTTTTCCTTTGAAACACAGGAGTTATTTTAGAGAAATGGAAGTGGAACTTCTGTTTAGGGAAGTTAGGCTGCAGAGTTAGGAGAGAATTAGGGTCTTAGAGACTCAGGCTGCACATGCACTTGACTGGACATTTTGCTGGTAGTGTCTTATGGAAAATCCCAAAGTAAAGGTAAAGCGCTTAGTTTCAGTTATAGGTACTTCAGAATTTGAGAGCAGAAAACTTGAGGTTGTACTGAGTTGAGAAGCTAAGGTGTTACTGATCAGATTGGAGGAGGACAGCCTACGTTATGGATATTGTCTTTTAAAAAGCATAACTGGAGTTACATTTTACAGTTCTGTGAAAGCAAAATAGATTCTCTTGACTTTTGAACCAGAGCGGAGAGTGGTTTGACAGAGGAAAGAGCTACACATGGTTGTATTTATATCTATAGGAAAATCTCATACACATGATTAAGATAGGAAACAGTCATTTAATAGATGCATGTGGTGAGTACAGTTAATCTATTTCATATGTAACGTGATTTTCACATGGAGCCACGTCAATTTATTTCTTTCGTTCTAATATGCAGGGCGGCAGTCACAGATATACCTTCTTCCATTTTGCTATCGTATTACATAGTGTTTCAGTGACAGCAGAGCTCAAGCCGGCAGCCAGCAGCACTTGAGGGTTTTCTGGTTTTGTTTTGTTCCTTTGGCCCTTGGTCAATTCTGTGGCAGGGCCAGCGTGCCAAGACCACCCTGTAGAGATGCCCGACTAAAGCAGCTTGTTCTTAAAACCCTGCAGACCAGGATTCCACAGTCTCCTTGGATAATGCATTCCAGGCCTAAACTCTTCCTGCTCCTAATTCAAGTTTCCCTTAATTGAAACATTACATTCTGCTCTGTTGTTAGCAAAACCTTCCCTTCTCCAACAGAGTCCTCAACATTTCATGCACTTGGCCCAATGCTGCTGCTGCCGTTGGTAGCGGTGGGACAGGATCCCGGCCTGCGGCCGACGGAAGGAAGCAGCTGCTTCCCGGAGAGCAGCTATCGCGGAAGCAGGCGGACGCGAGGGGACGCCTCACGGCCTCCTTTAGCTCAACTTGTCCTCAAAGCACAACCAGCAACTCGCATTTGGCAGTTTCATATTCCTTGTGCTAGGAAGGGAGCATATATCCCAGAGGAGCGCATAGGAACGAGCGGGGAAGAACGAGCGAGGCGCCACGGCGTAACGCTGCTTTCCCCGGGGCCGCCAGCGCGCACGGCCCGCGCAGCAGCGCGGACAAGCGGCGGGCGCGCAGGTTCAACGCGTTACAGCGCGCGGCCCGCGGGCGCAGCTCCCGGCGGCTCCGCGGA
>VWPW01031020.1:222941-244724 GCA_013389825.1 Crypturellus undulatus
CGCGCTGAGGCGAGCGCGGGCCGTGGCGGCCGTTAACGGCGGCGGCGCCGCCCAGCGCCCGGGCGGAGCGCGCAGGGGCCGCCCTCGACCTCTGCGGACGGATCTCGCAGCGCTTGGTTTGCTGTAACGTATTCTTGTCTGTTTATTTATTTATTTTTGACGGTATATCTGAAACGTGACAAGTACCAAGCAAGCGCAGGCTGGCACATTCTAAAGTATAAGTGTTCGCCAGAGCAACCTCGCCAAATCCTCCTGAAGGTAATTTTAGTTGTTCTCAGCCACATTTTCCACCATAATTTGAGATTTAAAAAAAAGTATATATACTTACAGTTCCAAAATACTTTGTGATACAGAGGTAAAGGAATAAAGGATAAACTCTCAAGAGAAGACAGTGACTGATGCATGCCTTTGGTACTACATGAAATCCTAGGTGAAATATCCTCGAGAGGTTATTTTATTATATGCTGCATGAGAAAATATGGTATCCCAAGCATGGGCATATTATAAAATAAATTTGATCACCAAAGGGAGTTAAGAAAAGTACTAGCTGATGAATATCTGTATTGTCCTGTATCCCCCTGCATCGTCATCTCTTTTGACAGTTCTTACAGTCAGCTTGCTTGCTAGAGCTGTTCCTTAAAAAGGTTCAAATGTTTTATTATGGAAACTTTAGTTCCTATTATTCCTGAAGTTACAAATAAATAAAAAATGATGCGCACTTGAATGTACATTTTACCTGTAATACTGTAATGGAAACTGTCTGCCCTAGAACAATTGCATACAAATTGGGTAATTCTGCCTGTGTGCCTGTTCGCATGCCCCTGTGTACATACAGTAAATGCTCATGTAGATTTTGTGGACGCAGGGTTGGTCTTGATGAAAAGTTCTTCCCTGCTACGAAACAAATTAGTAGCAGCTGTTCAGCACTGTAAGCAATATAAATGAAATGCAAAAATATATGTAAAAATATTTGTAAAATCTACTAGCAACAAGCATTTTGCAACCTCTTCTTCCAGGCACCCATAAAGGAAAGGATAAGTTATTAAGGATCCTGGTTTCCATATGAGGTAAAATGACAAGTAGTGTGATATGAATATCCTCTCCAGCTCTGGAGCTGACCATGATTGTGATTAAAGATTTCTGTTCTTATCAATCAGATTTTTTCCTTCTTCATTTCTAATAATTTCCTTGTGAACCTCATGAATTGCCTTTGCAACTTGACATTCTTGTATACAAGCATTAGACTCTCGCCTTTACTTCACACAATTTATGCTTTCCATAAGATTGGTTTCTAAGGATGAGTTGTTTTCCTAAGGTAATCATTATCTCTAGGGTACTTGGCTCATTTGTTGAAGAAATTGGAAAATGTATTGCAAATAATGACAGAAACTTTGCAAAGAGAGAAGAACTCCATGTGAAGATGAGTGCTGCTCTAGAGAACTGGAGGCTTTTCTTCGCCAGTGCCAATCTCTTGTCTAAGGAGGTGCAAGTCAGTTAAAATATATGGTTTTTTTTTTTTTCAAAAGCAATCAGTCATTTACCTATTGCTCATTTTTTGGTATCCTTCTTGAGGACCTTGGTCTGATTTGTGAAAATGGAGAAATTTCACAGACACAGGTGAAATCAGTGGGCCTGCACCTTAAGCACTGAGCAGTCTCTGAAAAAGATGGTTTTATATGTCTTTGAATGAGCATTCAAATTTACTGGAAATATTTAACGTTAATCTTTCTGTATCTCAGTTTTCCATCATTTAAAATGGGGATAATGGCAGTACACCATCTGCAAAACAGGTTACTACAAAATAATTCTTGGGAAGCGATCAGATAGATACGGACATAATCTGGTCATGTTGGACAAGGCCCTGAGTAGAATATCAATGGATTCGGAAAACAACATGAAATAAACAGGCGTGGAGCCAAATGGTGAAGCTCTCACAAAATACTGAGCTGCTACCTAGCCAGCGAGCACTGCACAGTATGTGCACTGAACAAGGCAGGAAGCTGCTGGAAAAGAGCAACCCAAAATTTAACTCAGATATGCATTTAATTTATAAACAGAAGGGGACTCGGTCCATAAGAAGACAACCTGTTGATGGAATAGTACTGATGCAATAATACAGTTTTTTAGTGCTTTTTAAAAACTTTGAGTAGCTGTTTTTTTTTTTTTTTTCAGTTACTTTCTGATGGAGACACACCATTTGTTACTTCGGGTTAGGCCATTTATCCATCATTTCCAATGACCAGAATCTTATGTTGAAGAAAATGGCATATTAAAAAAAATCAAGTTCCTGATCTTTTATATAATGCTGTACTGGAGATGAAAAGTAATTCTTCTGATTCTCATATGAGATTAAGTTGAAGTTTGGAAAGTAAGAGATGCCTCTTACATTAGCAGATAGAACTCCTTATAGTGTTACTGGTTAAAACACTCTGCCTATTCCAAGTCTGTCTAGAGTTTTTGACTTTGTGACCTACAGGGAATATAACAGATGGACTATCCAGTATATCAAGTAATTTCCTTCGTTCTTTTGTTCTCATTTTGGCATCTGTGCAGAAAGAAAGAGGAGTTGATCCCCATTCCTTGGATGTTCAAAATGGTCTTGTACGTAGCACATCCCGTCCAAGTTTCTTAGTTGCTTGTTTCAACTATAACTGCTATCATTGCCCTTGTCTTGATAATTTCCTGGCTTAAAAACTTTGCCTGCTTTTTAAAGGGCTGCACACTTTGGCTAAATTAATGCTGTGATATCACGCTATTGCTGCTGTTCCTGCCTTATTTTGTATCAGTTGTGAAATGCATTTTGCTTTCTTTTTCCTTGCTGCTGCACCTGGGCTCTAACATCTTTAATAGACTATCACTTTTTTTTTTCCCTCTGGATCCTCACCATTCTCTTGCACCACTCAGATATGCAAAGATCACCAAGAGTAATTACAAGAGTACAGGCAATTTTGTTGAGCTGTATACACATGTCTTTATGCAGGTTTGGCTTCCGCAGTTGCCAAGCTACTCGTCTGCTGACTGGCTCTGATGTAATCAGCTGTTTCTTGCAGCTGTTTCCAATGGGCTTGGGAGCTACAGCAACCAAGGCTCGTTACCAGTGTTGGCCAATTCTTTTCTGCCTCTTTCTCCAAGGCATTACAACACAAAATCCCCAACAGAGCCTTGCAACATCAATTGCTTAACTGTTTTGCTTGGTCTTGATGAGCAAAGAGGAAAGTTTTTCAGTTACATTACTTCAGTGTACGCAGCAAACCAAGGAGTCTTGCTAGGGAGCGCAGCTGCTCTGCCTGTGAAGCTGGTTACGCAGAGCAAGGGTCTGGGTATCACTTAGTGCAGAGCAGATCTCGGCACCTTGAACTGCCAGAGGACATGGGTTTGCTCCAGTGACTCTCTGCCTGGCGAGTCTTTGCACTGCAGGAGCAAGATGTGCACACTCTTTCCTTCCTGCCAGTTCTTCTCTTTAGGTAGGACATCTGTTTGGGGAACGCAGCAAGTCAGCAAAACAAGTTGTGCAAAACTCAAGGATGGTTCTGATAATCTTGGGCTGTACTAGATTGTTTTCCACTTGGGAATATTTCCCCTTGTGCGGGTATCTTTTGCTGCACCGTAAGTAACTTCTTGGAGGCTAGAGCGAAAGTGATGATTTACATCACAGCAGCAAGATGCACCACAGCACCTCTGTTATTACCCTAAAATGAAAGCAGCAAAATGAGGAACCTTTGTTGAACTGATCATCCTGTATCCTAGAATACATGCTTAAAGCAGGTAAACAGGTATTTTTATTGGAATTTTTTTCCTTTGATTGTATTAAACTAATATGATTTTTTTTGTTTGTTTTGTTTTTGTTTTTTCTTCCTATCAAGAAAGAGCTTTTGTTTGAAGACAGCAGGAAGTGTGCACAATATTCTGTAGATGATCCTGTTAAGTATCTTCTTAAAAGTGCAATTACAAAAATGTCTTCCTCTAATAATTTTAGGAGAGGAATTGTCTTTCAAGATTTCTTCATTTTCCTTGATTGCTTCTTCTCCTTCACCATCTGCTTTGCTGTGACCATCTGTCTGAGGTGGCGCTTTCCTTCAGATCTCATCTGCCTCCTTTCAAAGTGCTGGCTAAAACAGTTCATACAGTTCTTGCAAGAGGTGACTCCCCAAGTGTGTGACCTCAGTGGATTCTAGCACTAGTCTCTTGCTATCTTGTTCTTTGTTGCAAACTTTTTCATGTGAGTGGAATGACTGGTTGAAAAGGCTAGATTGCATTAGTGAGGTCTGTTTTTCAGCTAACACTTGTTCAGTGGTTGACCTACGTGTGTATTTTTGCTCCATTTTATGTCCCGTTTTGTATCTTAGTTGTTCTTTCTGCTTATACTCTCGCCTTTTGCTTTCCATGTGCGTGTCGATACACAGCAGCTGGGAGCTGCGGCTGGAGGCTGCGCATGCACTGTCTCCTCTGCCCTGGCTCATGCTGCTTCCTTCTCACATCCCTCCATCTGGGGTTGTAAAGAAACATGTGACATGCACACCAAATAATTCCATGTTAATTAATCACTGAGATTGCTTCTTAGGGAAGCAATATCCCCCCCTGGTTCAAGCATGATCACCTATATTAGGTTGCTCAAGGCTGTATCTGTTTGGGAATTGAATATTTCCAAGGATGGACATTCTACATCTTCTCTTGGCAACTGGTCCAGTTACTCAGTCACCCTCAAAGAAAAAAGTAAAAAAGGGGAACAATGAAAACTCAACAAAAATGTTTTTTCTTACTATCTAAAAAAGATTTTACTTATTTTTAATATTTTCCTTATGCTTAACCTTACCTCAAACCTACATATCCTGGATATATCTGCTAATAGACATCTAATGATTATGTTTTTTCTCAGTGCTTTGTTTTTTGTTCCTAAGCACCCCGAGATGAAGATGAAGAAACTACACGTGCCACCACATGTTTGAAGACACCCACTGGATAGATGGATTTGCTGTCACGTACAGCTTACATGACAGCAATATTTAAAGAAAAACAAAACCTGTGCAAAGATCTGAGCAGATACTTAAATTTAGATTCTGAAAGCTGTTCTTTATAATTTTGTCCACATAAAGGCCAAGCAAATGCATTTTTTTTAATAAATATATGCAATTAATTTCCTTTAAAAACTCTGTCTTTAGCCAGAGCATCTGTGTCTAGCCAGAGCTTATTGGAAGCTGAAGTCGTGTTACAGCATTAGTTATTGGAAGTCTGTTCCTATATCATGCTTAAAAGTTCATCATCTACAAGGTTAGTCTACTGTCATTTGATAAAAAAATTCCTTTAAAATGGTACCTGGGAGCTGTAACATTAACGAATGATGTTTGTCCTTTGAGCTGAGAGAAGGTGGCTGATTGCTCTCATCTTCATGCAGTGCTATTTGCTAGTGACCCAATAGCTAGAGGTAAAAATGTTTGCTTCTCTGTTTGCATAGATGTTAATGGCCCTTCTCCTGAACAACCTTTGCTTTCTGGCAGCAGCTGATTATTCCCCGCCCCAGATCTGTGGCTCCCTCTCAGTGAGGATTCATGAAGAAATCAACACAGCTCAGAAACCCCATTTATCTAATGCTTTCCAAATTCAATCCTTTTGTTACTGTCTTCAGCACACAAATAATTGTTTTACTTGATTGCTGTGATTGCAATCCTGATCTTTTGGATTATTTTGCAGAATGCTTTGCATTGCTCTGAAGATAGCCGATTTCTCTGGAAACTTGGTTAAATGTAGTGGGGTTTTTTATTTATTTATTTAGCTAGCTTAGTAGCCAGGTTTTCACGATCTGTGTTTTGACAGAACTTTGACAGTGCAGAACGCATCTGTGACAGCCAACAAATCTATAGTGCTCTGTAACTAAAAACAGAGACGTGCCCAACCTGTTATACTGCATTCGTTCAGCTGACCTGCCCCAAAAGATACTTGACAAATCAGTAAAGAAGAGATACTGAAAGTAACTGGATCCAGTTTCTGTGGTATTTCTATCTGCCCAGCCCTCTTGAGCCAAATATTTTTTTTCTAAAAAAAAAACAAAAAAAAACAAACAAAAAATCAGGTAGGTCCCTCGCATTTTAAAACACTCTGTGATTCTGTGATAAGAATTTTGTGATATGACTCCATTGATCAAAGAAATTGAGAGGGGAAAGAGTTGATGTCTTCCAAGATACAACCTAGAAAGACATCCTGTATGAGATAAAAGTTGTTGGCAGGAAGTTGTTACGGGAAGAGCTCAGCCCTCGACTCATAAAGAAGGACTTGTATGGCTGAGAAGTTAGGGTGACTGTATCCAGTTGGAATATAAGTAAACCTTTCAGTGTTAGGAAATAGATAAGAGTGGGGTGGGATTGAGTATCTGGGAACTGCAGTTAAAATGCTCTGTGAGCAAGTTTTGTGTGGTTAGAAATTCTTTTTCTATAACTTTTTTCTGTTGCTTTCTTCAGTGTGTTGCCCTTAAGGAAGGGATTGAGTAGCATTTCAGAGTGTTCCTGTTTTGTGTTGGGCTCTGTAGGGAAGGTGTCAGGACATTTTAAGGCACAGTGTGGCACATATTTGAGAGTTTATTTTTTACTTCCAAGATAAATGTTACTGAGCAAATTTGGAAGAGAACCATCACAACTGAGGTGAAGTACCAGTAACAGAAAGACTCTCTGAATGGTGGCTTCTTAGCATGCATAATCAGTCTGCCTAAACAGATGCTGTTGAGAGAGATGTCTGAGCTTAAAGATAACAATAACAGAAATTTGTATTCCCCAGTTAACTGGATGAAATGTAGTTTTGATTTGACTTCTCATTGTAGTTACGACAATCTCCTTTAGGAGTGAAGCAGCATTGCACATTGCTGCTTTCTCCTGTATTTTGTCAAGTAATAATGTCTATTTTATGACCAGTGTGGCTACTGCAAATCAGAAGGAGGTTGGATCCCTGTAGCACTGCCTGCTGTTGCAGAGGCCGATGAGGAGGCTCGCAGTGTGGCGTTGCCCGGCCTGCCTGCCTGGTCCTGGGCGAGTGGCACCTCACCCAAGGCCTGGCAGTGGCATGGCTCTCCGCTGCCCTCCCGGAGCGGCCGGCAAGGCTCGGCTGGTAGCAGGAAGGCTCTGGCTCTCAAGGCGCAGGCTAAATCTTCGCACCAGGCGCGTTTCGGTGCACTCTCCCTTCTGAGATGGCCTCCTCCTCTTGCCCAGTTTGTCTGCCTTTCTAAGACTTGATTTAGCCAGTTGGATACTGTGTGCTAAATCCAAAGTCCTTGTTCTACAGGTGCAGAGACATTTCTGGACAGGAGCAAAGTGGCCTGCAGTCAGCACACCCTCCCCAGATATTTCCATTTCCTGCGTACAGAGAAGAGAGCAGAGGGCAGAGGCAGCCTGGATCATGGGGCTCCTTGTCTCGGGAGCCGCGCATCTCCACACTGAGCCAAATCATTCCACTGTTTCTCTGTGAGGTGGCAGGAGTGCATTTCTGTCACAAGTTCACTTCCTCAAATATTGTGGCTTGCTCCTCATGTTTAGGGAGAGCTTTCCAGGCAGGCTAGTGCAAGAGGTGGCATTAACGTCCTGGTGTGTTTTTTGTCAGTGTTCTGCTTTTTGTATCATCCTGGTCCTAGCAAGGTCAGTGGGAGGATTCTCCATTTAAATTGTGCTCTCATCGGCATGGTTTGGCAAGGGCAACCAGGACCAGGCTTCCAGCCCCACCAACCAGTTTATATTTTCTGGTTGCTTCATAGAAAGAAAAGGGCCAGAGCACAGTTTAAAGCAGAAAGCTGATACCAGCCTGATTCCCCAACATTTCGGGTTGCGTGGTCACACTTCAAGGCTGCCTGTGTGTTAAGAATATAGGCATAAAGTTTGGAAATCACTCAAAGCTTTAGGCACGTCCTGCGTTACCCAGAAGCAAGGAGCCACCCTTGTGACTGAAATGAAGCAGTCAGGCTCAGCTAAACATAGGGCTGTTTATGGGAAGTTGTCTGTGTTCCCTTGTGACTTGTGGATGTTATCTCATCTTCACCAAGGCTCCTGGTCCTACTTGCAACTAAATGCAGCTTTACCAGGTTTTCGTATACACTGTTTCTCCGGGGCAGTGCTCATTCCTGACACATAGCTGTCCTTCTCATTTATTGTGCCGAAAAGCATCGCACTCTCTGAGTGCAGGTGCCTTTTGTTAGGTGACCAGCAGCTTCTACCAGGCTCCCTGCTCTCTGCCCTCAGGTCAAGGATGTTACAATAAAATTTGCCCTGCCTTTTCTAGTGCTCCGTGTCTCCTTGTTTCTTCCTCCTAGCCCCTGCCACGGTCCTGAAATACCTTACCAAGGAGAGAGTGATGAAGGTTTGTATGGTGTTAGAGATTACAGGAGTAAGATCATGCAGAATGTGCATTATTGTGCCAGGTGGTGCCTACATCTGTCCATTTTCATACGCCTGGTTGTCAGGGACAGTGCTCAACAGCATGTGCCAAAGCAGTCAAGATCAAGTGCTGTTTTTGTATATGCTCTGCAACTTATCTAAATCCTGTCCTCCCGTGAAAGCTTTCCCAAGTGTCTAGACTAAATAATATCCATAAATGGCACCTTGAATACAGACATACAGCATTTTATTTAAACTTGTAAGTGATGTTGCAAAACCTCCTCTTTGCCTTTTTTTTGCATTTATGGGGATTTAGTTTGCCACCATTGAAACAACTTGATTCCATATGATTCAGCTCTCCCACTGAGCCTCACACTTGTGTAGTTTTCTGAATCACTGAGAGAACTGCAATACACATTTGCTATTGCGAGCTTGCCATAGCTAATGACATTTAACTGTTGTCTCCTGAGATCTGTTGCTGTCACCTGAAGCCAGGGAGATCACAGGTATGGTATTTTGAGGAATTTGGCACTTTTAGATAAAACATTGTGCATCTCATGAATGCTCAATCTCTAACGATAAGGAGGGAGCAATACAGTAAAACCCTGATATTTCTGTAGAAAGCATAATCAGAATTTAATTTGCCTAAGTACCTTGCATGGTAGTTGTTTGCATTCTTCAGTGTACCTTTTAATTTTTTTCCTGCTCTTATAAAGCATTTATTTTTATTTTTGCAGTGATTGTATTAACATTTGATTCCTGTTGCTGTGAAGCTTTTGTTACTGTAACAATTGCTCCTAAAGCATTTCAACTCTTCTAGCAGATTCCTATCAATGATTATAGGTTTCAGGGCTTTAAACTGGCGTTATTTTAACATATGGTAATGTTATTTGATGGCTTCCTTTGGGAATCCCACCCACTGTGTTAGCTGCAAACAGCTTTATGAGGAATGCTGTTCTCATGGTTTAAACACTTGTAATACCATCCCACCCAGCCTAACCTCAGTTTGAGATGACTTGTAATCTATAAACTAAATAAGCAATGGAACTATATGTTACTCTGGCTCTGATTTAAAGTTATGTCTTCCAAGCAAGGTGGTATTTAACGTTCTATATTCTAGTCAAACAATTTATATAGACAACACAATTTATGCATGGACATGCAGTGTGCTGTTGTACAAAAGAAATCTACCATTTTAATTTGCTGAGAAAGGGCAGTACAGAAATCTGTTAGTGAAATCAAATAAAATATGAAATATAAAAGTGTACAGAAGTGAAATAGGAAGTGGCTTACATAAGGTGAAACATCAGTGACAATTTCACTTTAGTGAAACATTCTTAGTGCTAGAGCTTTTTGTATCTGCATGGTGATTTAAAACTAGAAACCATCCTAGCAATTCATCCTAGCATGACAGCAGGTCTGTTTTTAAGAAGCATTAGTTACGTCGTGCACACACATGGATGGCCAAATTCCAGAAGTGTCTTAAGTTATCCAGCCATGCTAATGCAAGATTTTTTTTTTGCTTGATGGGAATCTTTGCATGATTTATTCCACAGTGCTTTTTCCCCTCATTTTCCTATTGCTGCTGCTAGCATTTTGTACCAGATGCTGTTCTGTCATGAATGCATCTGCTTCTTGAGTTCTTGTGCTTGAATGCTTGTCCACTTTTTCCAGTGCGTAAGTTGGTCCAATTAAATCTACCCATCTCTTCATATCTGACTCCTTTTCTGTCATCACACCATCCTGACTACAACATCACTGTTAAATACCTTTTATTTGACCTAGGTGTCATGGTGGACGACAGGTTGACCATGAGGCAGCAGTGTGCCCTCGTGGCCAAGAAGGCCAGTGGGGTCCTGGGGTGCATTAAGAGGAGCGTCTCCAGCAGGTCGAGGGAGGTGATCCTGCCCCTCTACTCAGCCCTGGTGAGGCCACATCTGGAGCACTGTGTCCAGTTCTGGGCCCCACAGTACAAGAGGGATGTGGAGCTGCTGGAGAGAGTCCAGCGCAGGGCCACGAGGATGATCAGGGGCCTGGAACATCTGCCCTGTGAGGAGAGGCTGAGGGAGCTGGGTCTGTTCAGCCTGGAGGAGAGAAGACAGAGAGGGAAACTGATCAGTGTGTACAAGTACCTCAAGGGAGGCAGTGAGGAGGATGGGGCTGGCCTCTTTTCAGTGGTGGCCACTGACAGAACTAGAGGAAACGGCCACAAACTGAAGCATCAAAAGTTCCACAGGAACTTAAGGAAAAATTTCCTGACAGTGAGGGCGACAGATCCCTGGCACAGGCTGCCCAGGGAGGTTGTGGAGTCTCCTTCTCTGGAGGTCTTCGAGACCCGCCTGGATGCAGCCCTGTGGCATGTGCCCTAGCTGACCCTGCATGTGCAGGAAGGGACCTCTAGAGATGACCTCTAGAGGTCCCTTCCAACCTTGAGCATTATATGATTCTATGATTTACTGCACACCCCAAATGATTCGTTACTATTTTTCTTTAAAGATGGTATTATCCTTATATATGATAAATGTGGCTAATTGAGGTGAGTGACATGGATTAAGTGTTATTTTACTCATCTGATATGTACATGTGTCTGGTTCTGTTTATTACTCCTGTCTCCAAAATTTGTGGAAGTGGACCATGATAATATTACCAAGAGTAGTTGGCCTCATTACCTACAGATATTTAGAGAGTGAGAAAAGACTTTTCCTGAACAAAGAAATCCTAAGTTCTCTGTCGAATTAGTAACTATTGCATGATATGTAGCAACATGACCTATCAGCTGAAAACATTGCCCTTTATCTCCCCTTGCCTACAGCAGCAACCAGATGGATGGAAGCGCTTTGACTTCCTGTGTTTGTCGGGAAACGTTGCTCTGTCTTGGGCAATCCAAGTGTTTTACAACTCCAGGTTGGTATCTATGCTTCACGTGGGATTCTGCTGCCTAAACTTAGTCATCTGGTGCCATCTGAGATGCCCTGGGGTAACCTGTCTATCAAATACCTGCCATATGCTCTATGAGAAGCCTTGGGTGCCAAGAGCTCCAATGTCTGGATGTTCCCATGTTCAGGTCTTCTTGGGTGGCTGCAGTAGGACTAGATAATCGTGTTTAGATACTCACGTCCTTTTCCTTTTCCCAGAGGTGGGATCACCTCTGGTTTTGTTGCCTGGATCCGTTTGACCATGTACTTTGGGCTCTGTTCATACTTTTCATACTTCCAGTAAGCAGTAAGGCTGACGAGGCTGGATGCTGTCTAAAAGGGGCATTCCCTTGCTGTTGCCCTCGCTCGCCCTCTGCTTCGCTTTGTACCCATGTAGGGAGCTCAAACAGTTTCCTGCAGAGTCCACTGAACAACAGTAGTAGAACAACAGGCAGAGTGGTAACAGGCACGGGAGAAAAGATGGTGGCCATTCAACTGGCAGCTACTCTTTTGCTCAGGCACGTGGCAGAACCTGCCTGGCCTGGTAAGTTATCTAGTCTTTGACTTAAACAAATCCTAAATAATTGAACTTTTCAGATGTGGATCACAGAGGTTGGAAAGTCAAGTGTCACCCAAAGATGAAGTAAGAGGAATTGCAGCTGTGGAGTTAATTTTCAGGGAGGACTAAATGAATAAGAAATTGGGCCACGGTGAGGCTGCATTACATGTGTTCTTCCATAAAATGCTTCAGCTAGAGCCTTGGTTGTGTGCAGAGCTCCCCAGACTAAACCAAAGGACTTCCCTAAAAACAAAAGGCAACTCTGGAGGCAATCTGCACGTCAGTGAAAAGACTCATTGTGCCAATCTGGCAGGGCTGGAAACTTCTTAGGTAGCAGAATTATGAATGCTCCTAGGAACTCCTCCAGCTGCTTGGAAACAGAGGAAACAGAAATCCAGCTTGGCTTGGGATGAGAGAGAGAGTGGCCTTCTCCGGTGGCAATGCTGAAACCTCGTGTTCTCTAGCTTAGGGATACTGGCAAAACTACAAGAGCATGTGGGAAACATGAAGCCTTACATAATGTTTGGGGCTGTTCCCCCCTAACCACTTTCTGCCTCTCCTGGTGCAGGACAGTGGATGATTTCCAGCTGAAATAACTGCTGGAAAATTCCCCTCCAGGAAGAAAAAAAGTAAAGGCCCTAATGATGGGCTAGTAAGAAGTGTGTGGGTGAGAGGCCAGGGTGATGCCAGGGTGGTGCTGGTGCTGCTGGGCCTGCAGAGCTGCTGGGGCAGCAGGCAGCGGGTGCCGAGCTGGGGACCTCATGGCCCCCTCGGGGCTCCCCTTAAGTCACATCAAGTGCAGCTGAAAACCGCAGCTGAGGGCCTCAGCACTGAAGCCAAGCAGAGCCGTGCTCGTATTTGAGGGACAGGCCTGCTAAGGAGAATGTGGAACCACAACCCTTAGAGTGACAGGGTCTCTTCATCGGCCCTAGGCCTTGCAGACCTACTCACTTTGTTGGAAAGTTTGTTTTCCTTCATTTTTTCATATTCTAATTTGGTAAAGTTTCTTTCCTGTTGCTAGTGTTACCATGCTTCTGTTTATTGCTGCTATTCCTAAAAACAAATCCAGACTTAAATAGACATTCGTGGGAAAAGAGATGTGAAGTAAGAAAGCAGAGGAAGGTCCTTTGGAAGATTTCTGGCATTTTGTAATGTTACAAATTAGGGCAATAGCTATTTTAAAAATGACCTTTTCAAGTGATTTATTTATGGAAGAAATGGAGGAGGCCGAACAAATTCTTTTATGCATTTCTTTCTAAGGCTCTGAGTATTTTTCCTGTTGTATTTCCTTTTGTGCTACTTACTTCACCTTCTGCTGGTGTCAGTGGATGTTCCTATAACGCACAGTTTATTTCACTCCATTGCTCTGAGATCTCTGTGCTGTTTTTGCACTTTGAATATTTATAAATAAATCATTATTTTTTTCAAGTGAATCATCTATTGTTTGAGGTGAGCAGAATATTTTAATAGCACATAAATTAAGAATGATGATATCTAAATGTTTGTGTTTTTGACCTGCTCTGGTTACAACTTATGTCCCAACATGGTATGAAGAAAGCCTCGCTGATCAGCAGCCCTAACTGAGACACGAGCATCCTCGTTGTGGTTATTCATGATTTGTGATGTGCCTGTAGCTCCCTTTATGTCACAAAGAGTGACGTTCTTTGGCACCCGAGGTGCTAGCACTGCTTAAATACAGAACTGAAATGACCCAAAAGCTTTTACCTGACAAGAAAAAAAAAAAAAAAACAAAGATATTGGAGCACAAGGAAAGGGCAAGATGTTAGGAGAGGAAGAACCACTTCTGTACCCAGTTCAGCCTTTTTTTTGCTAGCAGTATCAACTCGTCTTCTGAAAGCTGTTCCTGCTCCCTAAAAACCTTCCCTCAAACACATCCAGAGGCAGTCGCACTTGCAACACATCTGCCTCAGTGTTTGTCAGCAGGCTGCACTGTGGACATCTTGTATATCTAGAGAATGTGCTCACATATTTCCACCTAGAATATTTTAATAGTTCTTTCTGTGTTGTGTTAAGAACATAGAATTGAGGATTTGCTGAATCTAGCTGATGGAGAGAAAAAAGAAAAAACCTTCAAAAAGCTTCCCAAGGCTCAAGCATCGGACTCGGGGGACATCCAGGGTTTTGCCTTCTTATGGGCTAGCCCACCAGGAGCAGTCATATACATTCTTCCACACAAAACAGCAGTTCTGGGGAAAAGCAAACTTCCAGTTTCAGAGCAAATGCTACAGAAGAGTACTGTGCTGGCTTTGGCGCAATGCATATGATTGATGGTGAGGACAACTTCAGGGAGTGGAATGATTTATAGACTGTCTAAGAGAAGTTGATAAATGTGGTAAATTAGTTGTGAGTAAAGTCATGCTAATAAGAAACAAGGTGCAGGGCTCCTCCCTCGCTGTTCTATGCTTTCTCTGGATCCCTCCCTGCTGTTGCAGAAACGGTTTAGTCCTCCTTCAACCCCTCATTCTTAGGGCAGCAAAATTCAACAATGCACTTCTCCCCTTTCCTATATCTGCTATGGCCACACCAGGGTCTTTTCTTTAAACCACATCTTTCCTCTCCAGAGCATTTGCCACAGTGTTGGCAGAAAGTGGCTGGAAAGGCAGGATCAGCTTTATAGGAAAGGCAGAGACAGACACGGGTATTGGAAATACCTGTGCCACGTAACACTATGCAGGGTCACTAGCTTAGATGAGAGAGTCCAAGGAATGTGCCTCGGTGAATTTAATATTTCTGTGAATAATATGTATAGATATTAATGAATTACTTGAACATAATGCAAGTACATTAAACAAACACTGTGATGAAAATGGAGGGCATATTTGCCAAGAGCTCTGCTGTTTTATTTAGCAGCATCAGTGTTTTCAGCACAAATTTGCCACAAACAGTTGCTTCTGTAGCATGCTAGATAGCCTCTTAAAACCACTTTCTACTGGCTTCCCTACTTCACATCCCTTGTCAAGACCATTTCTTCTCTGATGCTGACAGAACGTTGCCAGCTGGTGATTGCTACTTCAGGGCAAGGAAAGATAATTTTGTATTTCAAAACAAATATTTCAAAAGATTTGCTAAAATCAAGTTTTGTTCCCAGCTAGCTTTCCTAATCATATAGTGCTGGTTTACTCGGATCCTTATTTAATTGTTCCCTCCATCGCGTTTCAGACTCGGTTTAAGCTCCTAATTTTCCAGGCTGTGGTACGTGTGCATTTTAAGCGTGTTTGTGCTTTGGGCAGTCCTTGCCACACGTGATGGCCTGCGCTGACGAGACCGGGTTGCGCCATGCCTCCCTCCTGCTCGGAGAGCTGCGCGGAGGGCCTGCGCGGCACCGCACGCCTGCTCCCGGCCGAGGCCCTGGCACCGCCGTGCTATAAATACACAGTCGTGGTGCACTTTGTAAATGTTTTTAAGATCCCTCTGTAAGTGCTTGAAGCGTAAGTGCTTGGATATTATGTTACAATTATGTTATAATGATACTCTGGGAAGGCTCTTATGCTCCTGTGCTCGGACAATTCTTTTAACATGTCAGCAAGGCCTTGCCTTTCTGAAACGCACGCACTGGTCCCTGTTCTTTCCTAGCAAGAACAAATCCTCATATTGTTCCCTTTTCGAGCACTTGGCCTCTGTGCGTTGCCTCCCGTTATATACATCCGTGATGTACCAAAGTTCTTTGTTGTTCCCTCCTTTTCTTCTGACAGTACCTCCAAAAAAGGCTTTTTCAGAGTAGGAAAATTGTTCCAATCATCTTTTCATTCAGTTTTGTGGTCTCTTTCTTCATTTCAACAACTAAGCCCTTGGCAGGGCCAGATTCCTTCTCTGAGTTGGAGGATAGCTTTGGTTTGGAACATCCCAGAGTAAATGATGTCCAAAAGTTTCCTCTTTGTCTGCCGTGATTTCAAAGCAATTTTCATGGCTCAGCTCAGGACTGCCTAATGTGAAAAATGGAACAGTAATTATTGCCTGCAGAAATTCTAGCACAGCAGTTAAATAACTGGTTGCAAAAATACTTTAAGTAACCAGTCAATATCTCTTAGGAAATTTCTTTTTCCCTTAATACATACATACTTAGAACTGCAGTTCCCGCTGTAGTCAGAGGCAGCGCGAAGTGGCTGCGCAGGGTCTTATCGTGGCCAGTTTATCTGTCTCCACGTAAATCTGGGAGGTGGGCAGAGACTTCAGTCAAGGCTTTGAGTGACTAACTGAAGTAGCTTTAATTAAGTCTTAAGATAATTGACTTCATTTGGGCTGAATTTTCATAAAAACGTGAAGCAGCGCAAAGTCAGATTAAATATGCAGCGCAGAGCTCTACAAATGCACTTTGTTAAATGCCACTGCTCGTAGAACATCTTGTTTCCTTTTTACAGATAGATCAACAGAAACCTAAGGCACTGCAAAATAAACTTGTGCTTCAACTCCTTCTGGGTACATAACTTGACATAAGCCATTTATTCCACTGACTAAAAAGTACCATCGATTTGCTCAAAATTAAAAATTTATATAAGCATTTGTAGTACGTCTAGTGTTATCAGGATGACTTTATTTTAGCTAAAAACCCAAATCCTTGTCACTGTAGTCGCCCCTAGGCTACATACTGTGAAGCCCAGCGTTAAGCGGTTCAGAATGGTCCCTAGGTGGGAAAGTGGGACGTGCGGAGCCTGGCGTGGGCTGTTTGTCTCATGCTTGCTGTTCCCGAGCGAGCTCCTGAGCGGGGCTGCTCAGCAGACACAGATGTCAGCAACCCCTGCGCGGCTCTGGCAGGTAACGTCATAAATCCTGCTCCTAATTAGGGAGATGTGTAAAGGGCCAAGAGCAAAACATCCACTTGGATCATTTAACAGGAAGTAGCACAAGTAGTGACATGTACCTAATTGTGTGATCTAAAATAAGGTAAATAAATGAAAAAAAGGAAAATATGGTTCGCGTATTGTTTTCATTCCATGCTGAAAGGGTTCACAGAGTAGGAAAGAGTTGCTTTTAAAGTCAGATAAGAATAAACTCATTTTCTTCCTCTGCTCACCGTTAAAAAAAAGACTTAAACACTCTGTGTTTTCCAGACTTTCCACTGGTAAGTCTTTTTTGCAGAGTGATGAGTGCTTTCATTTTAAAAATGTTTCCAAGTTGTCTTTGGGCCACTATCACGTTATTTCACTGAATTATTAATGCCCCCATGATGGAAGATGATATTTTTCCTACTGCGAAGAGTGAACTAAGTTACTAAAAAATTGAGTTACTCAAGTTGATGTATTATGTTAACACAGGAACCCATTTCCCTGTTCTAACCACTAACTGATAAACTTGTTTAAGTAAGTGTACTCACTCCTGAACTGTTCGAGCATTATGTATTTATGTGTCTAGCCACTAAACAAATCTGCACTGATGATGCAGCGTATGTTATTCAAATGAGAGCAGAACAGCACTGAAAAAATAGAGGTGAGTGAACAAAATATATAAATAATCAGCAAACAAAACCAGTTTCTACCAGGAATGACTTTGACTAACAACTTACACCTGCCCTTGCAGATTTTTGCCTCACATTGTTGACCAAAGGTTCCTGTCTTGCAAAGGCATTTTTTGTTTTTCATGGTTTTCTTTTTTTCTAATTGCCTGCCACAGTTGAGAAAGAGAGTTATGCTGGGAGGTGAAATTGCTTACTATAATTGGTCATTAATGCAGTCTTATTTAATGTACTTTTAGGGGTTATAATCTTCAAAATGATGATAAATTATGGTAGCTCCAATTAATGTCGTTGTTGTTAAGGGAATGTCAGCTTTTCTATTATGTAGTGCAATTTTCTGTGGTTTTATAATGAAGCTATAAAAAATGGCTGAGACTTAGGCTACAAAATTCCAGCCTATTTTATGCCCACAATATTTCCTTGAACCTAATCTAATCAATAGATGTACTGAATCTAATGAGACAAAAATAGAGTGGAAAGACTCTACTCAAGCTACAAATCCCATTTCATAGAAAATATGAAAATATACTACTGTGAAAATACTGCATTTCGTTTGGATGAAAAAGGAAAGAGAAGGAGTGGAAAGTGGTGACCCTGAGACCGTCAAGTGGGATTGAAGCGTCCCACATGACAGCTGCTTTCTTTAGTGTACTTCCCATGCTTAGGCCTTGGCTCTTTGTTGTGATTCCCTGTTATTCTCCATCTCTCTTGCTTTTCTCTGTCTGATGCCTCTTGACAAATGGGTAACTGTGTGTGTCAAAAAAACAACCCAAAAACTAAGATTTCTGAAGATATTTTACAGTGCCTGCCACAGTGGGACTTTGATTCTTGAGGGATTCATCTGCAAGAGTGGTGCCTTTGAGTCATTACCCCATGCAGCCCCTCGTACCTGTCCCCGTCTGGCCACGGCCCAGCCATGGTCAATGCGCTGGCAGAAGGAGGGGGGTGCTGGGCTGAGACCCCGTGAAAGGGGTGGATTAGCACAATGTGCATTATTGAAACACTAAGTAATTTCTTTGTACCAGTCTCTATCACAGAAGATGTTTTGCAGATCCCTGCGTCAGACCTTCTCTTTGCTGATAATAGAGGTGAGGCACGAGCAGGAGCAGTGGAAAAAGTAATGGAACAAAAATACATAAAATATTAATGAGACGGGTGATCTATGGAGGAGTCCAGAAGGAGCTTACACAAAGCTGGCCAAGCTTCGAATAAAAGTATACACTTTAACATTAAAATCCGCTACCAAACCAAGGAGTTGACAGTAGAAAATGCTGTGCCCACCTTTAAAAAATGTGCTAGGGGTAACCTTGAATATTTTAGTTCCAGAGAATGAGCTATCACTAAGGAGAATTCTAAATCACTTAGACAACAGCAAATGACAGAAAAAGGAACGGCTGAATATGTCTATGCAGCCTTTAAAAATATTGACAAGAGAGTAATAGATAAAATTCATTCAAATATTTAGAAGAACTTGAGCAATTTCTTCACAAGAGGAGCATGAGAAAATACTTTATATCTAATATGGCTACTCATATTTTTTTTTCCTCAGATAAGTGATTATGAAAACAGTAAGGAACTTGTGCTAACAGGTTTTTGCAATACATCAGCGTAGAAGCACCAAATAATCGTGTTAGTTGAATTCAGATGCAAATTCTGCAGGAAAACATATAGGTCTGCTCAGTAACAGTCTGCCAGGAATGTTAACTGAGAGTGACAACATGATGGGACCAGCAGAAAATGACTATAAAGACGTTCTGCTTACAAAGTAATCCATTCCATGTCTTTATAGGATGGTTTTCTGAAATCATGACAAAACACTGATGAATGGGCAAGTGCATTGTAACAGCAGTCAGGCAAAAGGTAATGAGGTACATGAAACTCTTGCTTGTATGGTAATCCTATCAATTACGAGTATATTCTAAAAATAGAAATACTAGGAACAAAGACAAGACAAGGAGTCAAGGTAAGATGAGCTCAGAGCCTCGCAACTGCATTGTTTTCATGCATTAAGGAACGAGGTATTTATTTACTTGGACCAAAGTTCAAGGGCTCTGCATGTTCTCGGCCCATTTCTTCATAGTTCCTTTTTCTGTACTCTCCTTATCTTTCCTTTCTGTTTTTTTGTCTTAAGACTTTCATGGACTTTTCCTTAATTTTCTTGATTCTTATTATATTATACAGAGAGGTAAGTTATGCCACATGATCCACATGGTCTGCAGCAGCCTAGGCATTTTTTTAGGTGAATGTTTTAGATATGTTCTCCTGTGGAGACTTTACGTTTGACTTTAAAATTGTGGTAGTCATTATTTCCTAACTCTACGAATCACTTGAGTCCTAGATTAAGCAGATCTAAAGCATACATATGTATAGAATACTATATATATATATGTATATATATATATATTTTTACTTCTGGACTTGCAGCTAAAGACCGAAATGTATAGATCTAAATAACTAGATATGAGAATTCAGATTTGATCAGCAGCTGAATGATCACTGGTCTGAAGAAAGGCACATGCTTGAAACACACTAGGCAAAAGATTTTTCAGGTTCCCTGAGTGATTCAATTGAATAACCCTTATGTTTGCATTCTGCAGTTTAGCTGCTCCTATCTAAAACAGGAAAGAAAAAGAAATGCAAAAAAAAATCCTATCAGGTTAACTAAAATGTGTTAATTTTTTTTCTTTTTTGTCTTTTTTTTGGGGGGCAGGGCAGGGAAAGAAATAATTTTTAGGTGGTTTCAGAATCAGATTATAAAAATCAGGACCTGAGGCTTAGACACAGGGATTTGGAATGGGATATACAAGGTTTGTACTCTAGCTTATCAGTTTGACTGCAGCTTTTAGTGATCGAAGTTCTTGCTATCTGATAGCATCTGCCAGGAATCCCTGTGAAATGACTAATCCTGCCAGTAGTTTGCCAAAGAAAGAACTTTCTTCCACTTAGTATTTGCTTGTGTGAGTCAATGCCATATGGCATTTTGGAGTTACCAGGCCCTACACTAGTGCTAAATAATGGTTTTACAAGAGTGGAAATCCTTCTGTGTTGACTGTTGAATGAACACTGGGTTACACTGGTTTGTATGTCAGTCACTCCCAGTCCCCAGATTCATGGAAATTTTGGTGTACAGGCAGCCACGTTACATCTGAATTGTGAAATTCCTTTTTTTGGTGTGTGTGTGTGACCAGGCACTGCGGATTCATGGGCTGGCAGGTGGAAACGCCGTCTCCGAGATGAGGAGCAGCAAGGCAGAAGGCAGCAGGCTGCGCTCCTCCCGAGCACAGAGGTTGTGTTGGCAGCACACGTCTGTCTGTGTAGCGGGAACGGACATAAACACACACCACGCTTGCCAGCACGAGCAGTCTACTGATTAATATTACATTACGATCAGACACTGATTTATATCCGTGGTTTTAGGATTTGTCATCTGTGATTTGATGAATTCTGAAGAGATTCACAGCTTAAGCTGTCACAACGCTTGGGAGATGTACTTTATTATATCTCTAACAGGTAAGAACCACTAATGAGCTCGTGTAGCGATTTGATTAAGCAAATTAAGAATGAATTTACTGATTGTGATCAGATCACACAAGTCTTATTGAATAATCGGAAATAGACATCTTCATTTTCTGGACTCATTCTAAGCGCAAAAGTAGATAGGGCTGTCTGTGAGGACGATGCTGGACAATGACATTAAGATTTAGTCCCTATTATACACGGACAAAACAGCCCCGGTAGATCTGTAAGGCAAGGGAAAAGGCTTTCCAAGACAAACTTTCTTCAGCTATTGCCACCGATTCCTGTTCATCTGAAGACACGGAACAAACACTCTGCTCAGCCTTCCCTCTAGGCAGCACCTTCCTCTCTGCGGACTGCTGGCCGGCGCGGTGGTCCTGCTGAGGTGCGAGGGCGCCCGGCTGCGTGTGCCGGCCCTCGGGGAGCCCGCGCACCCACCCACGGGGACAGCCCCAGCGTGCGGCTCTGCCGTGTGGGCCTGGGGCTTCCCAAGGTCAACGGGGCCACCCGCGCGGCAGCCGTGCCGGGAGGAGAGTGGGCATCACCTGCCTGGGCAAATAGGAAGCTGTCCAGGCCCGGATTGCAAATACGGTTATAGATTAGTTAGTGCTATCCGAGTACATTTACTAATACACGTCTGTTTCTATATTAAAAACATGACTACGAGTACCCAGTAAAACGTGTTTTTATTTACACATAATCTCTTCCTGCGTGACTTTAACACACCCAGGGGGTTCTGCCACGAAAAAGGGCTCGGGCGACGGGCCCCAAGCGCTTCGGGTTTGGGAAGCGCCTGCTCCCAGCGTGGGAACTCGCTCAAGTTCGTTTCAGCTCCGACACCGTCGGTTGGGGAAGGCGAGTGCCGCTGCCGCCCGCTCCGCTGGCGCTGGCGCCGCCGTCCCGGCCGCCGCGGCGCCTCCTTCCCAACATGGAGCCCCGCGCGGTCCCGCCGATCGCCGCGCCGCGCCGGGGGTC